>JAVKPL010003025.1:0-18807 GCA_032173675.1 Gastrolobium villosum
ATTTTCGGAAATGGTTTTGCCATTGACCCGCTTGACCCGGAAGGATACTCCATTTATCTGGACGCATGAATGCGAAGAATGTTTTCAGAAGATAAAGGAAAAGTTGACGACTGCTCCTGTGTTAGTACTACCTGATCCGGAAGGTGAATTTGAGTTGTACAGCGATGCTTTAAAAAGGGATTGGGTTGTGTGCTGATGCAAGATAGGAGAGTGGTAGCGTATGCTTCGAGGCAATTGAAACCTCATGAAGAAAACTATCCGACCCATGACTTAGAGCTTGCTGCAATCGTTTTTGGATTGAAACAGTGGAGGCACTTCTTGTATGGAATGAAGTTTGTCATATTTAGTGACCACAAGAGCCTTAAGTACTTATTTGATCAAAAAGAGTTGAATATGAGGCAACGACGGTGGACTGAATTCTTAAAGGATTACGATTTCGAATTGAAATATCACCCCGGCAAGGCTAATGTTGTAGCGGATGCATTGAGCCGAAAGTCAGTGAGCATGGCAAGCATGATGATGAGAGATTTTGATGTAATCGAGAGGTTCAGAGATATGAAATTGTCTGAAGTTTTTCCAGGCAGAATTTATGACATCGAAATTACAAGAATTGAGAACGAAATGATGACAAAAATTAAAGATGCTCAGCTGCAAAATGAAAGTGCTAAACGACTGAAAGGTCAGAGTGGTGTATCCTGCAATCATGAGGGTATACTATTATATCAGGGTCGTATTGTTGTACCTAGACAGTTGACAGAGGAAGTGATGTCAGAGGCCCATAGGGGTCAATTCACTGTCCATCCGGGAGCTACAAAGATGTATCAGGACCTAAAGATTAATTTCTGGTGGCCTGGTATGAAGAAAGATATTGCTGAATTTGTCTCCAAGTGTCTGGTATGTCAAAAGGTCAAGATTGAGCACCAAAAACCTTCTGGTATGTTGCAACCACTGGATGATCCTGAATGGAAATGGGAGAGTATCTCCATGGATTTCGTAGTGGGGTTGCCGCGGACACAGGCTAGTTATGATTCTATTTGGGTAATTGTGGATAGATTGACAAAATCCGCACACTTTTTACCAGTTCGGGTAGATTTCTCTGCTGAGAAATTGGCCAGGCTCTATGTGAAGGAGATTGTGAGGCTTCATGGGGTGCCTGAGAATATTGTTAGTGATCGGGACCCGAAGTTCACTTCTCGCTTCTGGGGAGCATTGCAGGAGGCTCTTGGCACTCGGTTGAGACTGAGTACTGCTTATCATCCACAGACGGATGGTCAGACTGAGAGGACCATTCAGACGTTGGAGGATATGTTGAGGGCTTGCACTCTGGAGCAGGGTACGGCATGGGATCGATACCTTCCACTGGTTGAGTTTTCAGATAATAATAGTTTTCATGCTAGTCTGGGTATGGCTCCCTACGAGGCATTGTATGGTCGCAGGTAGGACACCTACTTGCTGGGCAGAGGTTGGAGACTCAGAGCGATTTGGGTTGGATTTTGTTCAGGAGACCACTGAACAGATCAAAATGATTAGAGATCGTCTGAAAAAGGCCCAAGATCGCCAAAAGAGTTATTATGATCTCAAACATCGGCCTCTAGAGTTTGAGGAGGGAGATCATGTGTTTCTAAAATTGTCACCAGTTACGGGTGTTGGACGAGCCCTGGGAGTAAGGAAGCTGAGTCCTAGATTTATTGGACCCTATCAGATTCTACGTAGGGTAGGACCGGTTGCCTACCAGCTTGCCTTACCTCCTCAATTATCCAATATACATGATGTATTCCATGTTTCTCAGCTAAGAAAGTATGTAGCTGATCCTTCTCATGTGGTTCAACCTGATGACGTTGAGATTCGGGAAAATTTGAAGACTCCAATTGGACCACTGAAAGTACTCGAGCGGGATGAGAAGAGGCTGAGGAACAAATCTATTCCTATGGTGAAAGTCCAATGGGAAGGAAGGACACCTGAAGAGTCCACTTGGGAGCGGGAAGACGAGCTTCTCCGTCAGTATCCTGAGTTTAAGGACAGGTACGTTCTTGATTTTGCGGACAAAATCGCTAAAAGGTGGGGTGACTATAATAGCCCAAAATAATTAATTAGCAAAATACATGTGATTAGATAATTAAGCATGTATTAGTGAGTAAAAATAAGTAAATTCCCTTATAAAATTAATTGGGGTCACTTTTGAGGTAAAAAGTGTACTCTGTGAAAATTAAGGGGTATAAATGGGTGTAGACAAAAGTGCCCGAAATATAAAAATGGAAGTAGAAATATTCCTAGAAAAATATTCCAGACTGTTGGGTAAAGTTTGGTAATTTATGGAATTGAATAGATAGATGAACTAATACCCACTTAACCTGTGTTAAGTGGGAAGCCACTTAAATGAGCCCTTATTTCCCCTCCCCTACCCGTGCAACAGAGAAAGAAGAAGGAAAAAAAGAAGAGAGAAAGAAGAAGAGAAAGGGAGAAGAGAAAAGAAAGAAGAAAACCTAGGGTGATCAAACCTTGATGGTTTTGGGTGATTCCAAAGCCTAAACCACTCCAAATCTTCCCCTCTTTCACAATCCTAGCTTGGGTCTTAGTGGGGAGTAGTGTGTTGTGAGATTCCTCCTCCCAAAGTTGCGACCCATTGGAGAAGTTGTGAGATTTGAGAGTTCCTACCTCCATGGAAGCTTGAGGAGTAACCAATCCTTGGTTGTGCAACCATTGGTGGTAAGATTTCATCCTTTGAACTCTATTTTCATGAAGAATCCATGATTTAGGTTTTGGATGAATAGTGTCTAGGGTTTATGGTTATGTGAGTAAATGGGCTATGTTCTAGGAAGATTGAGGCCTAGAGTATGTTGAGAAAAATGCTAGGAATGACATTTAATCGGTGAAAATAAGTTTATATAGTCATATGATTTTGTTTGGAAAATTACAAAATTATGCATTTGACTATGGTTTGGCTTGTTGGTGTAATCAATGGTTTGGTTTGGGTTGATTGTTGATATTGTCCATGTGATGCTTAGGATTGAGGCATTTGGACCAACCGTGAATAACCAACCGTTGGAGCAAGCTATGGAGCTCGGTTAGCTCCTTGAAGTTAATGTTGTGTTGTGAAGATTGGTGAAGAACAAAGGTTTAGTTGGAAGCTTTGAGGTAAGCCTTCGGACCTTGGGTGTAATTCCCTTTATTGTTCCACCAAGCCCTGAACGGGTAATGGTGTGTTGTTGTATATAAATGCAATGAAATAGAGTAATGCTTCGTTATATGTATTTGCATGCTTTGGTGTGACATAGGATGGTGTTTCCCTATGTTGGTATGTTGCATGACGATGCGTAAATCATACTTGGTAGTTTAGCTGGCCAGTAGGACTATTTGCATCTGAGTATCCTTAGGACAGCTCGAGAGCTCGAGGGATTTCTCATGGAGATGTTGTGTACACTTGCATGGATATGTATTTGCTGCATTATTATTGTCATTGCTATTACACTGTTATTGAAATATGGGGTGGAGATATGCTCCAAGGACCCCTGGTTTACTGGATATATTCGTATATCTCACCCCGTGTGGTTGGGGACCCCCTTTCAGGAAAGGATGCTGCAGGAGCCTCTGATGGCAAGTGGCCATACTTGAAGTAAATGGACATAGGAAGACTTAGGGTCATTTGATTAAGCATGCTATTTTGTAGTTCCTATGTACAAGATTGTAAATGAAAGTCATTTGTTATATGCATGCTATGTTTAATTGGTTGGACTTAGCCTATGCTCATCCCCTTTGGTATCTCTTTTGTTGATGGGAGTCAAGGAGTTGATCATAGTGTTTTGTAGCTAAGTCCCATGATTTGTAATTGAAACTCGTAATCATGATGTAATGTTGTAATTATTGGATATTTGCATATATGATGAAATGATATGCATGTTTATCTTAGTGTATGAGTATCTAGAGAGACTAGAATTCATGTATTGAAAGAATTATATGATATAAATTAGGTGAAAGAAGACCTTTAGGTTGGAAAACCAATTAAAAACAAAGATACCCTGTCTTGTTCTCCAATTTTCGTATCCTATACGATAGATTTGGACCCTTGTGTCTTGATGGAAGTTGTAGATATGTTTCTTAGCTTTCCATAGAGACCAAGATTGTGTAATTTGGATAAGTATAACTCAAGTTATGGTTAAAACACCACAGGTAGGTCAAACTGCCCTGTTTTGGGTGCTTGCTCCTGACTGCCCACGCTCTGAGCGTGAGATTCACGCTATAAGCGTCAACCTTTCTGACTTCCCACGCTATGAGCGTGAGATCCACGCTATGAGCGTGGGGTCCTGGGGAATTCAGCATTCCATTTCGTAAAAACCTCATAACTTGGGCTACGGTGCTCCGATTTGAGCGCGGTTTGAACCCACGCGTAAATAATGAAAAATCCTATATTATAATAGACAAATGGAGACCATAATAAATGAAATGAAAGTATGGTATTAAGCTTTAAGTATTTTATTCCGCAAGGTATTATGGTTATGGTCACGCAATTGGATAATTTTAATTCGGCTCGTTTTAAAAGAAAAATTTAACCGGATTTTAATTGCACCAATGTGATTGTAACTGCGCTTAATATCATAAGTCAATGTTAACAAACCGGTTCTAGAACGGGGTGTTACAAACATGAAAAAAAAATTTGGAGCTTTGTTGTAGAACAAAGTTGATGGGATGATTTGGAATCAATGGGATGTATGCTCTTTGGGCACCATCTCAAAATTCAACACAGTAAATTTTTTTTCTTTATCTTACTTTCCATTTTCTATCTTTAATGTCTGCAAAAGACATTAAATGTGATGTCTGCCACCAAAAGAAAGAGGTCTTTTTTATTGGGAAAGTGACCATTTTGCCACGTTTGGACAAAAAATTTACCAGACTGTCACGCCAACAGTAAATTTTGCCAAAATGCCACGCGGCATAATTCGCTACACAGTGTAGCGAATTATGCATGCAAGTAATTCGCTACACAGTGTAGCGAAATATGCCACGTCAGAACCAAAAATGCCACGTGTCAAATTTTCAGAAATTCGCTACCTAAGGTAGCGAATTATGCCAAAATGTCAAAATTTGACATGTGACATTTTTGGTTCTGACGTGGCATATTTCGCCACACTGTGTAGCGAATTACTTGCATGCATAATTCGCTACACTGTGTAGCGAATTATGCCGCGTGGCATTTTGGAAAAATTTACTGTTAGCGTGGCAGTCTGGTAATTTTTTTGTCAAAACGTGGCACTTTGGTCACTCTCCCTTTTTTATTCATAATGTACAACAAAAGAAAACTAGTGGGACATTAAATGAGTTGTCTGTCACTAAATTTTTTTCAAAAGTTTTCCTACCATTACAAAGTTAAAAATTCAAATTCAAAATTTAAATTTAAACATAATTCAAAATTTATAAGAATTGACTTATTATTAATTTAGAAATTCCAATGTAGAAAGAGTGAGACATTGAATGAGTTGTCTGCCACCACAAATTGTTCACTTAAATTTCTATTTATTTTATTTTGATTTATAGATTTAATTTTATATTTTTTGATTTCAACTATTTATTAAAGGAGGAAAGTTTTCAAATAACATGTAGTGTGAACATATATATAGATAATAAATTTAAATTTAATATAAAATATAAATCAAATGAAAAAATATTTAAAATATTTAAAAATATGTTGATAGTTGTTAAAATATTAAAAAAAAATCAAACCTAAATGCAAAAAAACAAATAAGAAATGACATATTTATACTATAAAAGAAAATAAATAAATAAATTTAACTTAAAAAATAATTCAAAAAGAGATAAAAATTCGAACAAGTATTTAAAAAAATAATAATTAACATAAACCTAAACCCTAAACCCTAACCATATCAATGCTGCATAACTGTTGTGTGTGTATCTAATCTAAAACTTACAAATTAAAAGATACAAAATTAATTTTTTGAATATGTATAATTAATAAAAAAATTACTTCTATCATTCTGTAAAAAAAAATATAAAAATTTAATCACTATAAAAATAAGCATTAAGTATTTTACAGACTATTTTAATGTTTTTCATTACTTTTCGCAGGAAAAATTGTTAATCCTATTAATAATATTATTTATTATATCTATTGAGGTGAGGGAATATTTAGTATTTATAAATCAAACGTTTTAAATTTAAATTTTGAACTTGATAGGTGAGTAAGAGTATAAATAAAAAATTGGAATGATCAAAAACTGAAATTTGATTAAACAAGTATAAAGAAAATAAATGATTACACATGTAAAATAGGTAATTTATAATAAAATTTTAAGGTGCTAAGATTAAAATTTAATAAACCTAAGTATAAAGGAAATAATTTTAGAATATACTAATCATTTAATCTTACGATATAATATATATATATATATCCGTGTGCGTGCACGATTAATATTTTATAATGTATAAAACCACAAAACATGTGTCATTCACCTGGTATCATACTATTTTATGAAAAAATAAAATAAAATTTAAGATGAAAGTGTGTTAGCACACTTGATATCAAGTTAGAATACCAAGTTTTAATAATGATTTGAATTCTTTAATTTATCTTTATTTTATTGTGTGATAGAGTTTTTTTTTTCTTTCAACAACATTTCGTTTGTTAAAAAAAATAAATTATTGTATTATAAAACAGGTCCTAACAATGACCGTGTTTCTAATATATATATATAGGGGTGGGATATTCTTACACCAGTATAAGAGTTACAAAGTCTTACCCTCTCAATCTTGACCATTGATCCACATGTATCCAATGACTCACATTACTAAAAAAGTTAGAGCCCTTGGATATAAGTGAGATCAAAAATAAAGATTGAGAGTGTAACTTACACTAGCATAAATGATCCCGATCCATATATATATATTCTAATTGTTTTTACTTAAATAATAACATATTTGATTATATTAAATCCAATTCAATTCAATTCACCAAATATTCGATTTAGTATAATGATTTTTTTTGTATCAACTCATATTTGTTCATTATATTTTTGTTATAAATATAAAAAAATTGCACAATGAAAACAAAAGAATTTAAATTTTTATTTTAAATAAAAAATAAAAAATGACATATATCATTCTATAAAAAATAAATAAAATTTTGCAAAATGAGCTTGGCTCGGAGGGCTTGCACGCCCTCCGCCTGCCAACACATTTTTATAATTAAATTAAAATTCCACTATTCTTCTTTAATAATTAAATTCATAAAACTGATTTTAATTTTTGTAAATATAAATTTGTAAAATTTTAAATACTAACAACATAAATCCTTGTAAAAAATAATTATTTATTATTAATTTTAAAATATGATTGTAACAAATGAAAATTTATCTCTGAGATAAAATATAAAAATCTAGACGCAACTATAAGAGCCTTTCTTTATGGATAAATATAAAATCATATTACATGCTGATAGTTAGAGGTGGCAAACTGGGTTCGGCCCAGAGGGCCGGCCCACTAACACATTTGTATAATTAAATTAAAATTTAACTACTCTTTTTTTATAATTAAATTCCTAAATTTGATTTTAATTTTTTTAAATACAAATTTGTAAAATTTTAAATACTAACGATACAAATCCTTGCAAAAAATAGTTATTTATTATTATTTTATAAATCTGAGTGTAATAAATAAAAGTCCATATCTAAGATAAAATATAAAAATCTAAATGCAACTATAAGGACCTTTTTCTCTGGAAAAGTACAAAAACCTATTACATACTGATAATTAGTGGTGGCAAACTCCGGGTCGACTCACCAACTTATTTTTATAATTAAATTAAAATTTCATACTTCTTCTTTTATAATTAAATTCATAAATCTGATTTCAAATTTTGTAAATACTAAGGATGATTATTTACATAAAATGCTGATAGTTAAAGGTGGAAAACTAGGCTTGTCCAGGAGGGCCTGCTCGACCCGCCTGCCAACACATTTTTATTATTAAATTAAAATTTCATCATTCTTCTTTTATTATTAAATTCCTAAACTTAATTTTAATTTTTGTAAATATAATTTTGTAAAATTTCAGATACTAACGACACAAATTCTTGCAAAAAATAATTAATTTATTATTATTTTGTAAATCTGAGTGTAATAAATGAAAGTCCATCTCTGATAAATACTGAAAGAAGCTGAGTCAAACTTTGTAATTTTTGAATGACCACAAGACAAGCTAAACTATAGCGATATATTTTGAAATGACCACAGGACAAGCTAAAGTATAGCGATATATTTTGGAATGACCACAGGATAAATACAGAAATCCATTACATGCTGATATAAAATGCTAATAGTTAGAAGTGGCAAAATGGGTTCGGCCTAGAGGGTCGGCCCACCACGCCAAACAAACCGATTTTTTCTCCGTAAATCGCAGGAGTAATACACTAGTTGATATAAATAAAGAGACAACACCAAGTGATTCATTGCAATTGTCAAATAGGCCAATCACAAGACCAAGGGCCAAGAAGTTTAAAAAAGCTCATAGTGGGTTGATCCAGCCCATATAATCATGAAGACACCAAGTCCAAATTTATTCATAATCAGAATTTAATTAATGTCATCAATGCAAGAGAGGTTGAGTGAAATGAGTAGCAATTTCCAATGTCAATTAATGCTGAGAGGGGCTGATAGCATTTTTAATGTTATTAATGTTTAGTGAGCTGATTAGAGTCTTTCCCTTCTTTCAAAATGTCAACTTTAAATTAATGTATTTTCATTTGCTAGTCTTTTCCTATTCCTGGAAGGATGTTCCAAAAATAAATAAGGGATGATATAACTCTTTGTAATCAAAATTTGAAGTTATAATATAATAGAGAGGTTTCTTCTCTTTAGTTCTTAACTAGAACTTTGAACTTTTCAAGAAGTCCTTCGCTAGGATGAATGTGCTTTAGTTTTCTTAGGCTCTTCTTACACACTAGGCCCTATTGGACTTTAATGAAAGAGAAAAACCCAACCAATTAAATTAACGATTACAAGATAACATTAAATGAGAATTATTAGTTTAACTTAATCTAATAATAATAAAGTTATTGTAAGAAAAAAATTATAAGTATATACTTCATTAATAATTAATTATCATGTAAAAATAATTCTTTATTAGTTATCTTTAAATTTATTTCTTAATTCATTCTTTCTTTTCTTTTTAATCAAATGGGGTCGAAAAGAAATATATGCTTTATTAGCTTCAAGATTACAACACGAACCAGCATCGTATTCAATAGGAATTTATGCACCTACATCTGGAATTAACAATATTGAATTATCAAATGCTGGAATGTTGAACAGTAACTTAATCAGGCAGGGGACCCTAGATAGGAACCTCCCTTATGCTACCAACCATATAATATGACAACATATTCTGCACCAATTTTTTATGTGCCTTTGTGATTGTTCCAAAGTTACATCATTGTGCAGGGATCTTTGGTACAACGATTTGTTTCAAGATTCCTCATAAATTGAGATTAATAATCTTATTTATCCATGTTTAATACGAGTTTTCTACAATATTTTTGAAATTTTATTTTGTGTATAAAGTTGTCTAAAAAGATCATCTAAAAATACCATCAAGAAGGTGGTATTCTAAGATTCTCATTACAAGGAAAAAGTCAACACAATCAAATATAATATTAAAAAAATTAACCTAATATTTAAAAGATATTTTGATTTACTAAACAATTTTTTTTGCAAAAAATTTATTTTCTCACTGTATTCATAAAAAAAATGATTCCCAAATAATTTTTTTTCTTTCCCTCTAGCAAACAATGGAATTCTCTCTATGGCATTGACAATCACTGAAAGATCATATTAACCCCTTTGTTGTCCTATAAATAAGTGCTGCTTCATAACATCAAAATCAACATAAAAAAAGTGTCTAATCTCGTTAGCGGTGACGGTGGCTGCACCCGTCACTGAAGCGCCTGTGTACAATCGCGGTGATGTGAGAGTGGAAGTGGATGATCACAAAGTGCTAAGCATCATTTGCGAGAAAAGTTTGGACATAGTTCAATACAACCTGACTGATGTGCAATCACTTTAGAACCATTAGGTAATGTGATAGAAATGGGTTTGATCTCATGCAAATCAATAAAATGTGATGATACACATGATATGTGGTCCGTTGCACCTGTGTCAAGGATCCAATGAAAAAATTCCTTACCAGAAACTTGAGAAGCAGAAGGAGTAGCCAAAGCAGTGGACGATGTGGCATGAATCATATTGACAGCAACATTGGATTTTTCTTCACTATTCTGGATCTTAACTTGCTGAAGCATGTCCATCATGTCCTTGTATTGTTGTTGTGACAGTAACACTGCATCATTTTTGTCTGTCACCACAACCTCATCATTTAAAACAGCATTGGCAGAAACATTTCTAGTCCTTGGCTTATATCCTGGTGGATATCCATGCTTTGCATAGCATGTGTCCACTGTATGGTTGGTCCTTCCACAATAGGTACATAGTTTGGTACCTCTAGACTTCATGCCTCTGCCTCTTCCAAAGTTTCCATTGCGTACACGAGGCTGTTCAACAGAATATGCCTTTGATTCTACAACAAAATCACCATGTATTTCATGATTTAGTTGACGTTCCTGCTGAGCAACAAGTGAATATGCTCTGTTCATGTTTGGAAGCGGTTCAATTAACATGACTTGTGACCGTATGTGAGAGTATTGATCACTGAGACCTTTCAGAAAACGAATAACTTGATCACGTTCTCTGTTTCGTCTGATTTCATCTAAAGCTCCACAGTGACAGTTTGGAAGTGGATTCAGGTTGTCCAATTCGTCCCATAACGTCTTCATCTCTGTGAAATAGTCGCTCACGGATCTATCTCCTTGTTGCAATCGGTGAATATCCTCTTGCAGATCTGCAACTCTGAAGACATCAGCTTGTGAAAAACGCTCGCGAAGATCACGCCACACATCAAAAGCTCGTTCAATCCATAAAATGGATTTGGAGATCGATTCGTCTATGGAACGGTGAATCCATGACAAAACCATTGTGTTGCATCTCTCCCAAGCCGGAAAAAGAGGATCATGAGCGTCCGGTGGAACAAAACTTCCATCTACGAAGCATATTTTGTTTTTCGAGAGTAGTGCCATTTTCATGGCTCGCAGCCAAGTGTGGTAATTTCGGCCAGTGAGAGGAGGAGAAACAAGAACCATTGATGGATTCTCGTTAGGATGGAGATATAATGAGTTCGATGGATTGGAAATATGATCTGGAAGAGGGTTCTGGTACGCCATTGAAAGGAAAGCAAAGAAATGTCTCACGGAGACTAAGAATCGTTTCAGAGAAACAAAGGAGAAAGACAGCGATACCAGAGCTCTCTTCAGAGCTCTGATACCATGACAGAATCCAAAGAACTCATGAACTTGATGAAGAAAACAAGAACTGTTTATTCAACTTAATGAACACTAATCTGAACCCACATATATATAGTGAGGTTCAAAGAAAACTAAACAACAGAAACTAAACCTAACTAAGTTTGTTACAACAAACTAACAAACTAACCCTCTAGTTAAAACAGACTAACAAACTAACTAAGAAAGAAGAATACACGTCAGCATGATATACACATATTAATACCCCCCCTCAAGTTGGCATATGGATATCCATAAGACCCAACTTGTCAACAAGTCCTTTGAAGATCCGAGGAGGTAATGCTTTGGTGAAAGAATCAGCCAATTGTTCTGCTGAAGAGATGGGCAATAGATGAATCAAACCATTATTAATTTTCTCCCTAATAATGTGACAATCAATCTCTATATGCTTTGATCTTTCATGGAAACTAGGATTGTGTGCCAAGTAGATTGCGGAACGATTATCACAAAATACTGCAATTGGCTTTTCCATTTCAACATTTAAGTCAGTAAGCATGTATTTCAGCCATTGTAATTCGCAGGTCAAGCTGGCCAAGGCCCTGTATTCTGCCTCTGATGATGATCTGGAGACTGTACTTTGCTTCTTGGAGCGCCAACCAATCAAAGAAGAACCAAGAAAAATACAATATCCAGTGATAGAACGTCTAGTGTCTGGACATGTAGCCCAATCTGAATCTGCAAAGGCACTGAGTTGGAGTTTACTATCAGCTGAAAAAAAAGACCACGACCAGGATTACCCTTCAAATACTTCAGCACTCTGAGGGCAGCCTGCATGTGAAGATCTGTAGGGGCACTAACATATTGGCTTAATTGTTGAACCGCATAACAAATGTCTGGTCTAGTTGTTGTTAGATACAACAATCTTCCCACTAAACGTCTATAGCTACCAGCATCCAAGCAAGGCTCTCCTTTGTCTCTTTCCAGCTTCACCCCCGAGTCCATGGGAGTTGAAACAGGTTTTGCTCCCAAAAGACCCCCATCAGCTACCAATTCCAAAGCATACTTTCTTTGATTCATTACCAACCCTTCCTTAGATCGGCTGATTTCTAAGCCAAGGAAATAGTGCAGTTCTCCTAAATCCTTGATATGAAACTGACTATTAAGAAATTGCTTGACTGAGATGATTTCTTGCATGTCATTACCAGCTAATACCACATCATCAACATAAATCAAGAGAGCTGTAAATGAATTTTCTCTTTTCTTGATGAGAAGAGAATGATCCGCTTCAGATTGTGTGTAGCCAATAGACAATAATGCAGAAGTAAGTTTGGAGTACCATTGCCTACTAGCTTGCTTTAATCCATATAGAGATTTTTGTAGTTTGCACACCTGGTTAGGCTTGGAACAACTAATTCCAGGTGGTAAAGTCATGTAAACCTCCTCATTCAAGTCACCATGGAGGAAAGCATTGTTAACATCTAACTGCTCCAAAATCCATCCCTTTGATGTAGCAACTCCAAGAAATGAACGAATAGTTGTTATCTTTGCAACAGGTGAAAATGTATCTAAAAAGTCTACTCCTTCCAGTTGAGTATATCCTTTTGCAACTAGGCGAGCTTTATAACGTTCAACACTCCCATCGGCATGATATTTGACTTTATAAACCCATTTGCATCCAATGGGTTTCTTACCAAGAGGCAGATCAGTAAGAGACCATGTATTATTTTGGTCTAAGGCTGATAGCTCAGCATCCGTTGCATCACGCCAGCACTGTTGTTTGACAGCTTCTGAGAACACTTGAGGTTCTATTATGGTTTGAAGATTGAAGCACAAGGACTGATGCTGAGAGGAACAACTTTTGTAACTCAGAACTGAAGATAGAGGATATGTTGACTGTGAAGTGAGAGAGCAATGGAAATCTTTCAAGTATATTGGGGGTTGTCTAGTTCGGTTAGATGTTCTAGGCATATTGGTTAGTAAAAGTGGTTGAATTGTGTTTGGTGGTAACAGTTGATCTATAGAGGAAGAAGATTGTGAGGTCACGGGTTGTGGTGAGGATGGTCTATTATGTGAACAGGTTGTGAGATCATGGGTGTGTTCATTAGGTATGATAGGAAAGGATGCAGTAGATTCATTATTGTGAAAAGATAGGTTTGGTGAAGTGGGTGGTGGATTAGGTGGGTTGACATGTGAGTCTTCAATAAGGAATGGGTCATCAGATAAAGGGTTAGAAGTAGCTATGGGAATAGGTAAGGTAGTGTCAGATTCGGATTGATTCACATGTGAGGAAAAGGGAAAAGTGCTTTCATGGAAAACTACATTTCTAGATAGAAATACCTCTCTAGAAGTCAAATCATACAGTACATATCCCTTTGTTCCCTATCCATGTCTAAGCAAGATACACTTTCTAGCACGTGGGCTGAATTTTTGCCTGCTAGATACAAGGGTGCTAGCAAAGCAAAGACAACCAAACACCTTGAGATGTATCAAAATAGGTGGAGTGCTATATAATAGTTCATAAGGAGAATTGTTCTTCAAAGCAGGACTGCTCAGTTTATTTATCAGATGAACTGCATGCAATACTGAAAAAGACCAGAATTGAAGAGGTAGATTAGACTGAAACATTAATGCTCTAGCTGTGTTAAGAATATGTTGTTGTTTTCTCTCCACTACACCATTTTGTTGTGGGCATTCTACACAAGAGGTTTGATGAATGATGCCTTTGTGAGAATAAAATTCAGGCATTAAAAATTCAGCTCCATTATCACTCCTAATGACTTTGACATGTGTGTCAAATTGATTTTCAACCAGTGACAAAAAATTTTTCAAATGGCCTCGAGCTTCTCCTTTGTTTTTCATCAAAAGTACCCAAGTAAACCTTGAGAAATCATCCACTACAGTCAGAAAGTATTTATGTCCAGTAAATGAGGCAGTGGAAAATGGCCCCCAAATGTCTACATGAACGAGATCAAATGCTTTTAAGGAAACAGTACTACTCAAAACATATGGAAGTCTCCTTTGTTTTGCCATGTGGCATACATCACAGGGAGTACATTGTTTATTCTGGGGAATGAAAGGAAATTTAGTGCACATCACTTTCATTACAGAATCTGAGGCATGTCCTAATCTTAGGTGCCATAGTATAGTATCATCTCTAACAGTATTATTTGCAGAAGCATGGTCACGAACAGCATGCATCTCTTTATTCCTCCTGTTATATGAGTCCAAAAGAAACAGTCCATTGCACAATCTAGCAGTACCAATCACTTGTTGTGAGCTGATCTGTTTAATACAACATGTATAATCACGGAAGGTGAGCTCACAGTCAAGAAGCTAAACCAGCTTTACCACTGATATGAAATTAACACAAAACTCTGGTACATATAGCACACCAGTTAAAAGCAAGTTTGGACATAGTTCAATACAACCTGACTGATGTGCAATCACTTTAGAACCATTAGGTAATGTGATAGAAATGGGTTTGATCTCATGCAAATCAATAAAATGTGATGATACACATGATATGTGGTCCGTTGCACCTGTGTCAAGGATCCAATGAAAGAATTCCTTACCAGAAACTTGAGAAGTAGAAGGAGTAGCCAAAGCAGTGGACGATGTGGCATGAATCATATTGACAGCAACATTGGATTTTTCTTCACTATTCTGGATCTTAACTTGCTGAAGCATGTCCATCATGTCCTTGTATTGTTGTTGTGACAGTAACACTGCATCATTTTTGTCTGTCACCACAACCTCATCATTTAAAACAGCATTGGCAGAAACATTTCTAGTCCTTGGCTTATATCCTGGTGGATATCCATGCTTTGCATAGCATGTGTCCACTGTATGGTTGGTCCTTCCACAATAGGTACATAGTTTGGTACCTCTAGGCTTCATGCCTCTGCCTCTACCAAAGTTTCCATTGCGTACACGAGGCTGTTCAGCAGAATATGCCTTTGATTCTACAACAAAATCACCATGTATTTCATGATTTAGTTGACGTTCCTGCTGAGCAACAAGTGAATATGCTCTGTTCATGTTTGGAAGCGGTTCAATTAACATGACTTGTGATCGTATGTGAGAGTATTGATCACTGAGACCTTTCAGAAAACGAATAACTTGATCACGCTCTCTGTTTCGTCTTATTTCATCTAAAGCTCCACAGTGACAGTTTGGAAGTGGATTCAGGTTGTCCAATTCGTCCCATAACGTCTTCATCTCTGTGAAATAGTCGCTCACGGATCTATCTCCTTGTTGCAATCGGTGAATATCCTCTTGCAGATCTGCAACTCTGAAGACATCAGCTTGTGAAAAACGCTCGCGAAGATCACGCCACACATCAAAAGCTCGTTCAATCCATAAAATGGATTTGGAGATCGATTCGTCTATGGAACGGTGAATCCATGACAAAACCATTGTGTTGCATCTCTCCCAAGCCAGAAAAAGAGGATCATGAGCGTCCGGTGGAACAAAACTTCCATCTACGAAGCATATTTTATTTTTCGAGAGTAGTGCCATTTTCATGGCTCGCAGCCAAGTGTGGTAGTTTCGGCCAGTGAGAGGAGGAGAAACAAGAACCATTGATGGATTCTCGTTAGGATGGAGATATAATGAGTTCGATGGATTGGAAATATGATCTGGAAGAGGGTTCTGGTTCGCCATTGAAAGGAAAGCAAAGAAATGTCTCACAGAGACTAAGAACGTTTCAGAGAAATAGAGGAGAAAGAATCACAGCGATACCAGAGCTCTCATCAGAGCTCTGATACCATAACAAAATCCAAAGAACTCATGAACTTGATGAAGAAAACGAGAACTGTTTATTTAACTTGCTAAACTCTAATCTGAACCCACATATATAGTTAGGTTCAAAGAAAACTAAAAATGTAAACTAAACCTAACTAAGTTTGTTACAATAGACTAACAAATTAACTCTCTAGTTATAACAGACTAACAAACTAACTAAGAAAGAAAAATACACGTCAGCATGATATACACATATCAATAGTGACAGCTTTCAAAATTGCGTGCCATCTCTATCGTGGAAAAACTTAACATGCTCCAGAACCATGATGGTCCTTCCATTAACCAAGTGACACATGTATTTTTTCATTTTTTCTTTTTTCTTCTCTCTCCTCAATCTTTCTTTCACTCTCTCTCCTTTACCCCACCCAATCATTTATGCTCCCGGAGCGCCAAATTTCTTCTCCTCCATCGTTCATCAAGATTTTTTATAGTTCAAATTCAGTTAAGAAAAAGAGAATTAAATGGATGATTATCACATATACCGAGACTTCAAATTTCTTTGTTGAACATATATTGTTTAATTTTCATTTAAGATATATAATTACACAAAAGTTAAGAAAATTATTAAATAACTTCAAATTAATAAAATAACTACATTTTATTCAATTATATTTTATTTTTTTTATAAACTATTCAATTATATTTTATTGAAATATTAAAAATATTATTACCACTCTATTAAATTTTTTGTTCATCCATAATAAAGGTAAAATTAATAACCTTACCAAAAATAGGTAACATTAATAAATATTTTTATTAAATTTTAAAATGATAGATAACATGTATCAAATTTTTTTACAAATGAAAAAAGTAATAAACAAACCCCCAAGGGTAGCTCGGTTGGCAACTGAGTTCACAAGGGTTTGCTTGAGTCAGGTTCAAACTCTGCCTCAAGGAAATTCTTGGAAAATCTTTGGGGGTCAGAGGAGGAAAGTGTCTCCTTCTCGGTTGGGGGATTAGTCTCATCCTTCCTCCAGTAGCGAAGCTCAATGCACCCGCTGTTCCAATGAGGGGCTAGCCTACAGGGCCGTACCCCGAGAGCAAGGTGACTGGAGGAGGTTGAATGAGGATACCTCCGGTTATACCAAAAAAAAAAAGTAATAAACAATGACTATTAAATTATTGTAAGCATAAGTGATTTTGTTCATCCATGAAACACGTCGATCAATTGGAACTAAAAATGATTGTTGAGGGCTATGAAGCACCGACACTTCAAGAATCCTGACGTATCGTGTCCGACACTCTGGACATTCTCGACACTCCCCGACACTTCAACTCGCGTTATAGAAATTCAAAAAAAGGTTCAAAGATTGCGCTGCGTTAAGTTTTTAGTTCCATCTATTAAATTCGTCGGATTACGATTATCATTTTATTGAGTTTAATATAAATATTTGGTATATCTTATAATTCTTTGCGAAATTTATGAATATTATAAGTTCATATTCATTTTTTTGTTAAATTATTGAATATTAAATATAATATACACTACATAAATTAAAAATATTATTTAATATCAAAACGTATCGAAATCTAACATTTTTTAGAATTAACGTGTGTCGGAGTATCGTGTCATATCGAGTCAGTATAGGTATTACATAAGTTGTGGGTGCTAAATTTGAGTCCTGCACAGTCCTATTAAGAAATTGGTAAATAGAGTTTTGCCGCTTGTGATCGTGCCTAACTTAAATCAAATTAATGAAATAACTGATTATCAATGAACAAATCTTAAATAAAAAAGCGAGTGATAGTGTTTTAAAAAATAGATGAAATTAAAATTATATAAGTATAAGTAAGGACTTATAAAAGAGGTATGTTATATTTACAAAAAATTTTGTTTACAAACTACACTATATGTAGGACCGGTCCTACATTAATCACACAGTCTACGACCGGTCCTACATTAGTGTAATTGCAAAAAAATTTATAAACAGATCCTATCCACTTATAAAATTAATGTATTCATATCAAACTTATTATAATTAATTTTCATTTAGCCCTTCAATAAAGTATACCTTAGCATATATATAATTAAACGCAAGCACACTTACTTTCTTCTCTTGATTTTATGTGTCCATTTACAAAAGTTATTTTGAACGGTTAAGTATTTTCCTAAAGGTGACGTTTTGTTAGCAAACACAACCTTCTATGAATGATAGTTGAATATTGAAACTAGTCTAGCAAGAGTTACAAATCTATGAACATCTCGAAACCCGTTTTTTTTTTCCAATCTCATTGCACAATCAACATTGAGTCATATATGTATTTAAAATATTTTAGCTATTGTCATAATTAATGAAAAACTAAATATCAATTATTAATTATGTAAAACTCTATTTACTTTATAGCCTAAAAATAATTTTTTTAAAATAAACCATAACTAGATAATAATTTCCTAAAATATGAAATCTTGATCAAATAAAAAAAATCTTAACATGATAATACTTTTCTAAGAATATATTCTATTCAAGTATCTAATTGAAAATAATATAATAATTCCTAAATAACACAATAATCCATAAATCCGCTTCTTCTTTTTTGAAGGGAATCAAACACAGCAATTCACACTAACACACATCATATATCCATGCTGACGCCTGGGTACAGCCCGTGGATTCACAAAACATGCCTTCTATATATTCATCACAATG
>JAVKPL010003026.1:0-18881 GCA_032173675.1 Gastrolobium villosum
TAATAATGCCTTTCCTAGAAAGGAACTTTGTGATGATGATATTATAGGAAGCATGGAAAACATAAACTTGAATGACAAAGAGGAAAATGAAAGGCAAAAAGAAAAGGAAGCAAACAATGAAGAAACACCTAGTCAACAAACCAATGATGGAAATAATCTACCACAAGATTGGAGAGTAGCAAGAGGACACCCCATTGATGCGGTAATTGGTGATATATCTAAAGGGGTAACTACTAGAAACTCAATTAGAAATATTTTTAATCACTTAGCTTTTGTTTCTCAAATTGAACCTAAAACCATAAATGAAGCAATTATTGATGAACATTGGTTCTTGGCAATGCAAGAAGAACTAAATCAATTTGAAAGAAATCAAGTTTGGGAACTTGTGCCAAAACCAAATGATTATCCAGTAATTGGAACCAAATGGATCTTTAGGAACAAGCTTGATGAAAATGGCATAATAACTAGAAACAAAGCTAGACTTGTTGCTAAAGGATATAATCAAGAGGAAGGAATTGATTATGATGAAACTTATGCTCCCGTTGCTAGATTAGAAGCTATTAGATTGTTACTTGCATTTGCATGTATAATGGATTTTAAACTCTTTCAAATGGATGTTAAAAGTGCCTTTTTAAATGGATATATTCAAGAAGAAGTATATGTTGATCAACCTCCTGGTTTTGAAGATCATGACTTACCTAACCATGTTTTTAAACTTAAAAAGGCTTTATATGGTTTGAAACAAGCTCCAAGAGCTTGGTATGAAAGATTGAGCAAATTTATTTTAGAAAAAGGATTTTCAAGAGAAAAAATGGATACAACTCTCTTTATAAAGAAGAAAAATGATCATCTATTATTTGCACAAATCTATGTTGATGACATTATATTTGGTGCCACTAATGTTCACCTTTGTGAAGAGTTTGCCAACCTTATGCAAAGTGAATTTGAGATGTCCATGATGGGAGAGCTCAATTTCTTTCTTGGTCTCCAAATAAAACAACAAAAGGATGAAATATTCATCAACCAAGCCAAATATTGCAAGGAGTTACTCAAAAAATTTGGAATGGACAACTCCAAAGCTATTAATACTCCCATGAGTGCATCTTGTTCTTTAGACAAGGATGAAGGAGGTAAATCCATAGAGATCACTAAATATCGAGGTATGATCGGCTCACTCCTTTACTTAACCGCAAGTAGGCCCGACATCATGTTTAGTGTATGCATGTGTGCTAGATTCCAAGCTAATCCTAAGGAATCACACTTAAGTGCCGTAAAAAGGATTATGAGATATCTTGTAGGCACTTCACAAACGGGATTATGGTACCCTAAGGGTGCATCATGTGAGCTAATAGGCTATTCCGATTCCGATTTTGCGGGATGCAAATTGGATAGGAATAGCACTAGTGGCACTTGCCACTTTCTTGGTTGCTCTTTAGTATCTTGGCATAGCAAGAAATAAGATAGTGTGGCTTTGTCCACGACCGAAGACGAATACGTGGCGGCCGGTAGTTGTTGTGCTCAAATCATTTGGATGAAACAACAACTCAAGGACTTTGGGGTTGAACTTGATCACATCCCTATAAGGTGTGATAACACTAGTGCCATAAACCTCACAAAGAATCCCATCATGCACTCTAGAACTAAACATATTAATATTAGACATCATTTCATAAGAGATCATGTGCAAAGTGGAGATTGTATCTTGGAATTTGTGGAATCCTCAAAGCAATTGGCAGACATCTTCACCAAACCACTCCCAAGGGAAGTATTCTATAACTTAAGAAGAGAAATTGGTCTTATTGATCCATCATACATATGATTGTATCATTACTTGCTAAATCTCTTCATTTCATCTCATGCTTAATTCAACTAATCTTGCTTTTGAAAAGTATTATATTTTTTTTTTTTCCATTTATAAAATTAAAAGATTATATCTATTATATGTCACATGGATTCCGCACCCCCACCCCAACTTTTTTTTCTCTCTTTTCTCTCTGTTTCGAGCCTTGAATCTGCCCAGTACCCTTGGGTAATCGATTACCATCACTTTGGTAATCGATTACCAAGAAGGGTAATCGATTACCATGCTACGGTAATCGATTACCATGCGCGTTAAATCTTCGCAATCAGAGAACATTTCTTTTTCTTTCCTTTGCACTGAAGCGGTCCCCCCCTTTCCCTCTCTGAATCGATTGGCCTCAACCGAATCTCCAAGTGCATCATATATGCATTTCTTTTGGAACCATTTTTTTTCAGAAAGCATTCTTCTCCAAAACGCACAGTTTTTTTTTGGGTTTTTCATTTTTTTTTGGTATCTGCATCTGTTCTGTTCTACATCTCCAAGGTATGCCCACCTCACTAATCGATTACCAAGGTATGTTTGCAAAATCATATGCCTTGTATATATGATGAGGTTTAAAGGATGTGCTATTTCTGTGCTATTTCTGCTATTTCTGTGCTATTTCTGCTATTTCTGTGAAAGTATATATGTTTGCAAAATCATATACTCCAAGTTTATTGTTGTTCTGTTATTTTTTTCTGTTCTGTTCTGACTTTTGTTTTTTTTTTTGCGATATTTTAAAAGATGGTATATATGATGAGGTTTAAAGGATGATGCGATATTTTAAAGGAGTATATATACTATTACACAAGGAACAAATTTGAGGTTTAAAGGATGTGCTATTTCTGTGAAAGTATATGATGCGATATTTTAAAAGAGTATATATGATGGTACAGCATAACAACATTGTTTTTCTATTTGATCAACTTTCGATGAGGTTGTACGAGCTTTAAAAGATTGGCAGTAGAAAATAGAAAAACATTTTTTCTTTTGTCATTATCTTGTTTTATTCTTCATTGATTAAGGTTTTTAATTTGGGATCTTGCACGGCCCATATAGTAATATGTTTTCCCAGCTAACTAAATTAAACAACTGTTACACTTATTTGGTATGCATATGGGGGCTGCAATATCAAAAAGCTATTCTTTTGCGATATTTTGGAACCTAACCTTGTTTAATTTTCTTATGTAGAATTTTCATCACTTGATTCTATGGCTTCCTCCTCTAACCCACTTCGCAAGAGGCCACGAGGTTCATGTCTTCATGGAAAATACTTCTCTACAGCTGCTAAATATGCCACATTCAAGGAACACTATGCCTCCCGCCCAGTCATCGCTTCAAAATGCTTGGATATCCAGTTCATGAGTGATGAAGGCTTTGAGATTTGTGATCTCCTGACTTATGCTGGAGTACTAGAATTGAATCTCCTCAAAGAGACATATTCCGAAGATATGATTCGAGCCTTCTACTACTGCACTGTCAGCTTTGCAAATGATACAGTCAAAGCTGACATCAAGGGCAAGCTCTTCTCGGTACCTCCTAGTGAATGGCCCTGTATCATTGGTTCTGCCTACACCGGACACAAATACGGTGTGTATACATTTCCCGAATATGACAAATATGCCTTCACGCAGTCAATTGTGGAACCCGGCATCATAGTCACTCAATCCAAGTTCAGCGTGTCACTGTTAACTATGGACAACCGGATTCTACATTATGTGGTCACTCACATGTTGTCACCGAGGTCCTCTAACTACTCTCGGGTGCTTGATGCTGATATTTTTCTCATGTGGGTTATCCGTTCAAAAATTAGTTTCAACTGGCCTTACTATATCTGCTCTCAAATGATTAAAGCTGAGAACTCCTCGGGGGCACTTCCTTATGCTATTGTAATTGTTGAAATTTTGCGTCATCAGCAAATCTTCATGGAAGGTGAGACTCTGTCCGATGCAGTACACAAACTTGGAATGCATCTACTGGCCCAAATGCAAATCAAACAAATCAATGGCATCTGGTGTAAAACGACTGCTCCTCCTCACGTCGGAGCAGCTCCTGCTGACATTCATGAGGACCCTCATCCTCCAGCCGTTGATCCTCCTGCTGATTCTTCTTCCTCAGCGGACCATACTTTGGGATCCATCCTTACATCTCTTAATCGGCTACACACTACTATGGAATTCGGCTTTGCCACTTTGAACTATAGGCATGCTAATACGGAGCTTCGTCTGAAGCGCATTGAGGATCATCTTAACATTCCTCCTCTTCCATCTCTACCACCACCGCCTCCACATGACTCTGATGACTTTTAGTTCTTATTAGTTATTTTCTTTATGCTTTTTGGACTCATCTTATGCTTCTGCTTTGCCATGCTACTTTGGATATTTTGCTTCTCTAGGACTCTAACTTTATGAACTCTGGTTGATTAGATTTTGGTTTACTATGAATTATTATGCTATATTCTATTTTTCTTCTCATTTTTTGCATTAACTGTTTCAAGATTTCTCTTTATCTACACATGCTTTTTGATGTTGCCAAAGGGGGAGAAATATACGCAAATTAAAAAAAAATTCATAATCATATATTAAGTTAAAGAGGGGGAGAATAAAATTCAAATATAAAAAGGAAAATAGATGACACCTTGTATATCAATCATATATTCAGGGGGAGTGTCAATTCTATATTTATCTAAACTCATGCAATACTATTCTTTTTTTAATTTGAGTTTGTCATCATCAAAAAGGGGGAGATTGTGGAACCAATGCACTCAACGAAAAGAACATAAAGGTTCAACGATTTTGATGACAACAAACAAACATGGAAAGAAAGTCTCATGGTGCAACCATAAAAAAGAAGTCCAAACAAGATCAAGACTCAAGCTTCAAAGAGAAGTCTCTAAGTCCAAACTCAAAATATATAAAGGACTTAGGATCATTTGTAAATTGATTTGTTACGTGAACAAAGCTCAAAGATTTTTTCAAATACATGCATTAAATCATCGATTAACATTCAAATACATTTCTAACATGAAAATATATTTTTAATGTTCATAAATTGTTTAATCAATATTTGAAACTATTTTAGATCAAGAGAAAACCATGTTAGGGTAAAATCCAACCTGTTACCAGGTTGGTAATCGATTACCCAACTATGGTAATCGATTACCCTTCATGGTAATCGATTACCCAATCAATGGTAATCGATTACCCACTGTACAGAGACAAAAATAACGGTATAAAACGGCTAGTTTACGAAAATGAATAGGAAATAGGCCTTGGGGGCCCTTTATAAATAGAGGCTATTGTCCCCATTGATGAGACACACTTCTTGATCATTATTGCTCATTAATTCTCATCCTATTTGCATTATTCTTGTCTTCTTATCATAAAATCTCTTTGAGCTTTATTCTTGTGAGAGTGTCATATACTATTGTTCTTCAACTTGTATTATTTGTACTTTGAGAGTACTTAGCCATTGTTAAACACCTTCATTTGATTTATTGAGTAGTTAGGGGAGTGAACCCTATACACTTGAAATGTCACCAAATTCCTAAGAAAATTTGGAGTGAAAAGTTGTAAGGCATCAAGAGCCCGAAGTCTTGAAAAGTTGTAGTGGTTTGTCAAGCACCCTCAAGCTTGATAGTTAGTGAAAAGAATTGATCAAGCGGCTTCAGTCTGGACGTAGGTCATAGTGGTGGTGACCGAACCAGGATACATCTAGTTTGCAATTTCTCTAACCCGAATCTCTTTATTTACGTATTGAAATTGCCTTTTTAGATTGTCTTTATATACTAGCTTGATTACTTTGCTATTCTTTTTCTTGCTCCTACGCTTAAATTATTTCTTATTAAATCGCTTTATTGAATAAATAGTCTTTAAAACATCAAAGGAGGTACTTTGCGAAAAGATTTTGTAAAACTCAATTCACCCCCCTCTTGAGTATTGAAGCCACTTGTTCAACATTATGTTGTGTAACTTGATAGAGTACGTGAGAATTGTATTTGCACCGTTTTTGTTTGCTTGCATTGGCATTGAACTCAATAATTAAGTTTCAAATCCAAACAACTCTAAATGGTAAATAGGACTAAAATGCTTACAATATGAAACTTAATTATTGAGTTTTATACCAACACAAGAAAACATAAATTGTGGAAACACAATCCTCACATACTATGTCAAGGTAAACAACAAAACACTAACATACAAACTTGGACTAAAAAATCTACCTCTTATGAAAAAACTCAAACATAATCACAATGAATATTACATGAAGGAGGAGGATCTTTACTGAATTTTTCATGAAAACTAGAGAGAATTTTGGGCTTATATGTCAATTCTAGTTTGATCCAATGGTGCAATCTCTAACATATACGGGATGAAGTTACATGACATATTGTGGTGTTTGATGTGTTTCGGATGGGAATGGGCGACTGTTATAGCTTGGAACCATGAAGTTGATAATTGAGAAATCAAGACACCGGTAATCCCCTAACGAAGGAGGAAAGGGATCCTTACGAGGGGTAGTTTGAAGAGGAGTATAATACTATTGGTTAGCTAATGGGTTTAGAGGTAACTTCTTGTTTGTTGACTATTGAGTTTAGAGATAAATGTCATATGTTTCTTTCAATTTGATACTAACTTTTTCTTTTATTAATTTTTTTTTTTGAATTTATACTATTTAGCTTGCATTGTACGTGCCTTGTTCATTACAGATAACTTCTAATTTGCACTGCTTTGCATGTATTATACTATTTTCAATCCATGAAACTATGTGAGATGTGGTTGAGTTCGATTATTTTTGGATCGGAATGGATGCTTAGGATTTGCTCAAGTGATTGTACCATGACAAGTATGAATTTAGATCGCTCACATTCAGCTTTCATTGTACAACTTAGCTTGCATTTTACTGTTTTCCACCCATGAAGCTACGTGGCATGTTATGGCTGTGTTTGGTATATTTTATGTGGGAACGTATGGTTGTGATAGGCTCATGTGATTGTACTTCACATTCATGTCATGTTTATGTTACATCGTACTACTTCATTAAATGAACCATTAATTTGTTATTAACTTTGCGTGAAATATTGTGTTGTGTTTTTTTCACACTTATAATTAATTAGTGTTTTGCGCTATTTGGCCTATATATTTATGATAATTTCAAGATAATTCATTTAGTAGGAGAAGGGAGTTATGTTGGACGTGATTAGCGTCATCCTAAACCCTACAGATATGGCAACATGCAAGATGCCAAGTAGAATGTTGTCTTACACATGTGGCATCCCATGTGTGCTAGACTGCTGTTGCGAACTCGGCAAGTGTACCGATCGTTCCAAGTAATAAAGTGATAAAGTAGAGTATCGTCTCCACATGGATTGTAGACCAAGTACTACAATAACTAGTCCCCTTAAGTTGAACGGATCAAGAGAGGTGACAAATGGTGTTGATTTAAAGAAAAGTAAAATCAAAAGTAAATTGCGTATTATTAGGGTTTTATAAAAATAGATGAACAAAGTTGAATAAAAATAGGTTTGAAAAACAATTGAGAAAATATTGCAGTAAGAGGACAAACACCTGTCCGATCCCCACCTTGTAATCTGAATCAAGATTTACATGTGATTTACCCATTGATCAAATGATTCACCATCTTTTATTTTGGTTAAGTACTAATCCCTTAGTGATCTTAACCTTGTTAACCCTATTAGAACCCTAATCCCTTAGTGATTCCTTTTTAGGTTAAACACATAAATAGGTGAATCTTTCACGTTTGCGATTCATGTAGCCAAACCCTAGTGCATACATGAACAACTATTTTCCTCATTTCAGGAATTAGGATCCCAATATCCCTAATCCTAACCCTAGCGATCCATTAGAGTGATCAGATCTAAAAGAACGAAGAGATGAAGAACGAAGGAAAATAGATTCAAATAGATAAACACATATAAATTAGATCCAAACTACAAGGGGTTCACATTCAGGGTTGTGACCCTTAACACAATAAGAAGATCTAGCCAACCATATTCAAGGTTGATCTCAAATATTCAACAAGAATGTAAATTACAACAAAAGGAAATGAAGAACGCAGAACAGATCAGAGCTCTCTTCGCAGCGACGGTTCTTCCTCCTAGGTCAGAAATAGTGTTATCTTTTTGTTTGAAGACCTAATCCTCACTTTTATAACATTTTTCTTCTTTTTCCAATTTTGCCCTTGTGAAAACACAGCTGTGGTTTTCGCAACTGACGCTCTCAGCGTCAGATCCACGCTGTGAGCGTGGCTTCCTCTGAATTCCCATGCCGTCAGTGTCAGATCCACGTTGTGAGCGTGGATGCCTCTGAACTCCCACGCCATCAGCATCAGTTTCACGCCGTGAGCATGGATGCTTCTAACTCCCACGCCACCAGCGTGACATCCACGCTGTGAGCGTGGGTCTTCACTTTGGCAAATCCTCATTTTGCTCCAGATTTCTTTGTTTTTCCTACAAAGTGAGCATAAAATCAGTTGAACAATCTTGAAATTGGAATTTAAGAAAAAAACAATAAACGTTGCCTTTTTACTGAGGAATAGTCCATTATCTTTCTCTTTTTGGCTTGAATTTACTTATGTGCTGAAGGCATATCAAACAATTCCACAGCAACCAGGATGTACTGATTTGAGTATGACTTTGGGAATGGTCCCATGAAGTCAATTCCCCAAACATCGAAGAGCTCTACTTCCAATATGCAGTTGAGGGGCATTTCATCTTTTCATGAAATGTTTCCCATTCTCTGACAGTTGTCACACTTTTCCACAAAGCTACGTGCTTCTTTGAAAATTGTTGGCCAATAATAGCTACTCTGCAATACCTTTTGCGTAGTCCGGTTAGCTCCAAAATGACCTCCGAAATCAGACGCGTGGCAATGCCACAGAATATCCGGTATTTCAAATTCAGCCACACACCTGCGAATAATACCGTCAGCACATTGAAAATATAAAAATGGATTATCCCAATGGTACCTTTGTAACACCCTCCCTTGTATGCATCCAAGAGTGTCGTTTGCTAAGCGGAATTAGAGTCTTTAACGATACTTTAGCTACTGAAAAATTTAACTTTAGTGTTTCTAATCGAACTTAGTTGAAATCGATTTTCTTCTTAGAAATCAGAGCATGTTTTAAAAAATTTCTTAAGCTGTTGAAAATATTATTTCCCGGCAAAATCGTACTGTCTTTATAAATTCGTATAAAATCAGTGCAGAGGATTTAAAAAAATATTCCTTTTTTCTTCAAAAAGAGCACGTCTGGGGCTTCGCGTGCATATAAAATAATAGTAAATCGGAGTTCGTTTGCCCCTTGAAACATAACCCGTAAGGTGCTCGTAAAACTGTTAAAAATTCAGCACTTAATAAAACGTTTAAAAAACCTTTTCGCTAAACGTTTTCAGATTTTTTCAAAACAAACGCTGTTCATAAAAGACTAAAATAGAATGTAAGATAATAATGTCTACAGTCATCCAAGTGCTCCAAAATAATAAGCATTACAGTCATCCAACAATTAAACAGCAACAACAAAAGTCCAAGCATCAGCAAGTAACAGCATACATCACGCCTTCAAATGCTCTTTCGTCCTCCTGCCATTTTATGAAAATAGCAGCCCTAAAGGGGTGAGAATAATCCCAGTAAAGTGGCAACAAAACCAATAACACAACAGTATTAAACTAGGCATAAAATCATAAACAGTCACTTCAACATATCATGTTCCTTGTCCTTTTCCTTTTCATCATATATATTGCGTATATAACGCCTTCCTTTTGCGCTTTTAGCACCATCGTGCGCGCAATACACAGTAGAGATCCAATAATCGGCACCCTCATAGGTGGATTCCAACTGTGGCCTATGCGGACTGATGCCAAGTGTCCCATACCCTGGTACCGGAGGGATGCCTATATGATGCGTGCTCAAACACATGGTCCTGTACGTAACTATTCTAAATTGCAAGGCTATATGAATTTGGTACATGCATGCCATGCTATGCTGTCACACGCAAAGCAGAAAAATAAATGTGGTATGATGTGAGATGCATGCTTATATAATACTTTTCATATACGTTATGCTGCCACATAACAACTTTACCTCATAATCATATTGCCATCAAGGCATATTCATGGCAGAATACTTACATCATATAGAACATAATAATTTTACGGAGTATGGAGCATCATGTTACAACTTCATAAACTAGTCAATAATCACATTAGGTAATATCGCCTAACACTTACCTTGCGTGCCTTAAATAATTACTAAACAGCAGCGAAATATGCTGCGTTTCTCACTGTTTATGCGCACCTAAATCAAGTGC
This sequence comes from Gastrolobium villosum, assembly GCA_032173675.1. Taxonomy (NCBI): domain Eukaryota; kingdom Viridiplantae; phylum Streptophyta; class Magnoliopsida; order Fabales; family Fabaceae; genus Gastrolobium; species Gastrolobium villosum. The sequence goes on from JAVKPL010003026.1 coordinate 10,166, forward strand.
AATAAATCATTTCATAGCAACGCTTTAAAGCAAAATAGTGGGCAGAAACAACAACGTTTTACAGCAAAACAGTGAGCAGAAAATAACAACATTTTTTCTTAAACAATGATCAGAAAATAGCAGCGTTTTGCTTAAAAACAATGAGCAGAAACAGTGATGTTTATTTTAACAGCAACATTTTACAGCAACAAAATAGTAGCATTTTACAATAGCAGTGAACAGCATACAGTAACGTTTTTAAATAGCAACAGTGGCATTTTTAACAGACCAGGGACAACATACAACAACATTTTTTTAAACAACAATAGTGGCATTTTTAAACAGCAGACAGTAGCATTTTTTAAATAGCAACAGTGGCATTTTTAACATAATAGGGACAACATACAGCAGCCAAAACATATGTGGAAACTACTTTTAAAAATGGGACTTAGCTTACATTAAAACTTACTAAATCAAATTTTATATTATCAAAACAAGCATAACAAGGAGACTTTATTCCATAACCTTATTACTTCATGCAATGCGTGCAACAAGGATTAAGCATGATATTCATCATATAGTATTTCATGGAATTTTAAAGCATACAAGTTATCTCCTAACAATCCCACACTTATCCTTTTTATTATGCTTATTCTAAGGCTTAAAACAAGTCGTGGCAGAATCATGAGAGGGTTCACAAGTAAAATTTAAAGCCATCTCAAGCATATACATGGTTAAACAAAGAAAGGAACAAGGTCTCAAAATCTATGCTTACCTCCTGAAGTGTACACTAGTTGATCAAGGATTAACACCACACTTCCTAGCTTCACCAAACAACAAGTTCAACCCTCCTAGTGATGACTTATGCGCACAAATGGAGATGGAAGAACAACTTGGCAGAATCTTTGGATGGAACATGGCTGGAAAGTGAGGAAGAGAAGAGAGGAATGCTTGCACCACACTTGATGCTTAAGGTCACGATTTGCAGCAAGGAGGAAGAGAGGATGGTGTGCACAATCTCTGAATGTAAACACCCTACACACTTACGATTTTTCAAGTGGAGAAGGAAGACAATATGTGCAGATTTGATTCTGTTTTAGAGGGCCTAAACTACAGCCTAACTTTAGCGCATAAGAGAGGAAGAAGTGAGGAAACAAGTGAGAGGTTGTGGGCTGATTTAAAGCCATACACTTAGGGCAGAATCTTGGCTTGGTTCTCTCACATTTTGTGTGCACAAGGGAGTCAAAGTGGTGCAGAATTTTCTGCCCACACACAAGACATGCAATCTGTCCACAAGAGCTACATTGGGTGCATGTCTTACAAGATTTGGAAGGTGCAACAAGCAACTACCTTACCTCCTCACAAGTGCCATGCGTAAGGTGCAAGAAAAAGCAAAGTAAGGCTGTCCAAAACGATTTGCAAACAGTCCAAGTGCAGATTTTTCATAAGTCATGTGCGCACAATGAGGGAAGAAGATGGACTATGCCATGTGGAGGTTTCCAACCAATAAGAGGTTGACTTGTGGATTCACTTAAGGTGAGGTTAGGACAAGTTTCTAATGGGTTTGGGCTGCATCAAGTGGGCTACATAAGGCCTAAAGCTTCAGCCCAACAAACATAAGGATTTAAAAAATATGCACAAGCCCAAGTGACACTAACTTGGGTATTAGCCCAAAAATTCTAAGTCCTCAAGCCCTACAATTATTTTTAATTCTTTTTATATGTTACTAAAAAATTATTCATACATGCCTAAATTAATTTCTTACCTATTATTATAATTCTAATAATTTTCCTAACTCAATATTAATTCTACACTAGTAGCCATACAATTCGCATTCCAATTAATAATTACATGAAACTCTAACATGCATACATATGCCTTATATTATTTTATGTATTTTACTAAATATTTACGTGAGATGTTACAACCTTCATGTATCATGAAGGAATTTCTTTTTCTGCTGCCAAGTAAGATCATCAGGAATCGAACCAGCAGCTTTGTAGTTTGCAAGATTTGCAAACCATGGATGCATTATTATTGCCATCACTTGCTCATCAGGAAAGAATTCATTAACCTCAACTTCAGGTCCTTCTTGTAGTTGCTTATCCTGAATCCTAGACAAATGATCAGCAACTTTATTCTCCACTCCAGTTTTACCTTGATTTCCAAGTCAAACTCCTGAAACAAAAGCATCCACCGCAGCAAACGTGGCTTTGCATCCTGCTTGGTCATCAAATACTTAATAGCAGCATGTTTAGTAAATATAATAATTTTAGAACCTATCAAATAAGATCTAAATTTATCCAATGCATAAACTACTACTAGCATCTCTTTTTCAGTAGTGGCATAGTTGGCCTGTGCCTCTTTAAAGACTTTGCTAGCGTAGTAAATAACATGCAACAACTTGTCCTTACGCTGACCAAGGACTGCACCCATTGCGTATGCGCTCGCATCACACATGAGTTCAAACGGAAGACTCCAATCTGGTGTCGTCAGAACAGGTGTGGTGGTAAGATTTTCCTTCAACACATTAAATGCATTGAGACAAGCTTCATCAAAAATAAACTCTTTATCCTTCACCAACAGCTGGCTAAGAGGCTTTGCAATTTTCGAAAAATCCTTGATGAATCTTCGATAAAAACCTGCATGGCCTAAGAAGCTTCGCACACCATTAATATTAACGGGAGGGGGAAGTTTTTCAATCAACATTAACTTAGCCTTATCAACTTCAATGCCCTTTTTAGAAATCTTATGGCCTAATACTATGCCATCTTGTACCATGAAATGACACTTTTCCTAATTTAGCACTAAATTAGTTTCCTGACATCTTTTCAAAACCTTAGCTAAATTAACTAAGCATGAATCAAAGCATGAACCAAACATAGAAAAATCATCCATAAAAACCTCTAAATATTTTTCTACCATATTAGAAGAAAGCATACACCTTTGAAATGTCGCAGGTGCATTGCAGAGGCCAAATGGCATCCTCCTGTAGGCAAAATCTCCAAATGGGCACGTGAAAGCTGTCTTTTCCTGATCCTCTGGTGCTACTGGAATTTGGTTATAGCTGGAATATCCATCCAAGAAGCAATAAAAAGCATGACCGGCTAACCTTTCCAGCATTTGATCAATAAATGGAAGAGGAAAATGATCTTTTCTGGTGGCTGAGTTTAGCCTCCTGTAGTCTACACACATCCTCCAACCAGTAATAGTTCTGGTGGGAATCAACTCATTCTTTTCATTCTTCATGACAGTCAATCCTCCCTTCTTTGGAACTGTCTGTACTGTACTTACCCATGCAGTGTCAGAAATTGGGTAGATCATTCCAGCATCCATGAGTTTCATCACCTCCTTGCGGACTACTTCCTTCATTGTTGGGTTTAATCTCCTCTGAGGTTGCCTCACTGGTTTGACATTGTCCTCCATTAGAATCTTGTGAGTACAGAAGGAAGGTTAATTCCCTTCAAATCAGAGATAGACCACCCAATGGTTGTCTTGTGCTCTTTGAGCACTTCCAACAACTTCTCCTCTTCAGTTGGAGACAAGTCTTTATTTATGATGACTGGATATTCCTTTGTATCACCCAAGAAGGCATACTTAAGAGTTTTAGGCAACTCTTTTAATTCTACCTTTGGTGTCAAAGTAGCTGAATCCTCTTCTTTCTTTTCCAACACCTCAAAAATAGTTTCTCGCTCTTCTTGTAGAGCTTCTTCATCTAGATCTTTGAATTCATCTTCATTCTCTAGATCATCAACATCTATTTCTTTGACTGCTTCCTCAATCACATCAAGTCTGAAGCAGCCATTGTGGTCAAATGAGCTCTTCTTGGCTTTGAACACATTGATTGTGATTGTCTCATCATTCATACGTAGCTCGAGCTTTCCATTTTCAACATCAATCATAGCCCGAGCTGTGGCCAAGATTGGCCTTCCAAGTAAAAGAGGTATTTCACTCTCTTCTTCCATATCCAACACAATGAAATTTGCAGGGAAGATAAACTTGTCAACCTTGACAAGGAAATCCTCAATGACTCCATTAGGTCTTCTTAACGAACGATCTGTCAGTTGTAAAGAAACCATGGTTGGCTTTAGTTCAGAAATTCCCAATATTTTGCATAATGACAGCGGCATCAAGTTGATGCTTACTCCAAGATTACATAACGTCCGACCAACACCAATGTTGCCTATGGCAATTGGGATGTTAAAGCTTCGCGGATCTTGAAGCTTTGGTCGGAACTTATTTGTTATAATGGCATTGCACTCTTCAGTAAGTGCTACCGTCTCACATTCCTGCAACTTATGTTTTCTTGACAATAAATCTTTCATGAATTTAGCATAATTAAGCATGTTAGCAAGAGCTTCAGCAAATGGAATATTAATATGCAATTTTTTAAATATATCTAAAAACCTGGCATATTGTTGTTTCTGCACTTGCTTCTTGAGTTTCATTGGATAAGGAGGTTTCTCAAAACGAGAAAAATCCATTGGTTGTTTTGAAGCTTCAACAACTTTCTCCTTTTCCTCCTCTTTGTCTTGCCTTGCAGGTTCCTCTTGCACAGTAGAAGATGCTTCTGCTTCCTTCTTACTTTCTGATTCCATCAATGGTTCATCAACTTTCTTTGGCTGAACCATTTTGGGCTTTTCTTGAGGAGTGATCACAATTCCACTACTAGTTACTATGGACTTGCATTCTTCTTTTGGATTTGCAATAGTATCTCCAGGAAACTGCCCTAGAGTTCTTTCAGCTAACTGCCTGGATAGCTGCCCTACCTGGGTCTCCAAATTCAGAATATTTCCTTCGTTCTTCATCTCTTTGTTCTTTTAGATATGATCATTCTAACAGATCACTAGGGTTAGGATTCGCAATAGGAATATTGGGATCCTAATTCCTGACAAGGAGGAAAATAGATTTTCATGTATGCACTAGGGATAGGCTACATGAATCGCAAACGTGAAAGATTCACCGATTTGTATGTTTAACCCGAAAAAGAATCACTAAGGAATTAGGGTTCTAATAGGGTCAATAAGGTTAAGATCACTAAGGAATTAGGGCTTAACCAATAAATTAAAAGATGGTGAATCGTTTGATCAATGGGTAAATCATATGTAAATCTAAATTCAAATTACAAGGTGGGGATCGAACAGGTGTTTGTACTCTTACTGCAATATTTTCACAATTGTTTTCAAACCCTAATTTTATAAAATCTGTTCATCTGTTTTTAGAAAACCCTAAAAATATGCAATTTACTTTTCAATTTATTTTCTTTGATGTAAATCAACACCAATTACCACCTCTCTTGATCCGTTCAACTTAAAGGGACTGGTTATTGTAGTACTTGGTCTACAAACCCTGTAGAGACGATACTCTACTTATCACTTTTATTACTTGGAACGATCGGTACACTTGCCGATTTCGCAACAAGTTTTTGGCGCCGTTGCCGGGAATTGATTACGCCAAGTTATTTATAACTTTTGATTTTCTTGATTGGAATTTTTATTTTTGTTTTTATTTTATTTTATTTTCGTTCTCTATGATGTTCTATTAACATCTTGGTTGAACAAATTGAAATTCCATTAGAATTGGAGGAAGGGTTGCTCAACATTGAAAGTGCAAAACTTTTTGGGGGTGAATATGCAGAAGATCCTCACGATCTAATAGATAAATATTTGAATTTTTGCAGTAGTGTAAGGTTAGATGGAGCCACTGAAGACTCCATTAAGGTCCACTTGTTTCCCTTCTTTCTAAAAGGTAGAGCTCAGACGTGGTTGAAGTCTCAACCTTGACAAAGCATCACCACATGGGAGGACATAGAATTCAAATTTCTAAGCAAATATTTTGCACCGTCCAAAGCCAAAAAGATTAAAAAGGAGATAGCCTCCTTCGCACAAAAGAAAGGAGAACATTTATATCAAGCTTGGGGTAGACTTCAGGAATTATGCAGAAGATGTCCAGTTGAAGATTGCGAATTTGTTTGCATTTTATACAATGGTATATGCCCAGTCTCGAGAATAAAATTAGATCTAGCAGCTGGAATACCACTTTACACTATGGAATCTGAAGAAGTTCTTGAGCTGATCGAGACAGTGGTTTACGAAGAATACCAAGCACTCCAGGACCAGCCAATAGTTGAGCAAGAAGCTGAGGAGAAGTCATCCATTCTAGCTCAAGAGAATTATATAGAAAATGCCGCACCTCTTTTCAAGCAAGTCACTGAAGACGTTGAGGGAAGAATATTTTGAAGTAAGAGAAGAGCAAAAAGATGGAACATATAAGGAACGAGACGCCCTCTCCAATGGCAATTACCCTTCTCATGATGAAACACTTGAATTGGAGGAGTATAAAACTGAAGAAGATGCAGACGATGAAGAGCTAGAGATGAGATCTTCAAATGAGGAAGAATGTGAGGAAGCTAATCTCGTGAATTCAATTGAGGCATGAAGCGAAAGAAGCACTAACACCTCTAGCCCCATGGTAGACATACATGTTGAGCAAGCCTTATGTGATGTTTATAACACCTCAAATATTTAAATGTGTATTTTAATGATATATTGAGAAATGAAAGTTGATGGATTAGTGAAAATCCAAGTATTATGGCCAAAAGGGGCAAAAAGGGCAAAATTGTAATTTGCCAACCGTGTGTTAGGAGGCTTAAATACTGAGTTAGAGATTTCAAATGACAAAAGTAAGGTTGGAAATGGAATCAGGGCGAAAAATTGAGTAAATAGGCAAATTTGGGAAAAATTGATGAATAGTGATTTTTAGCGTTAAAATACTGTGATGTGAGTGTACCGATAGGTGTGAAATTCTTATCATTATTTTGGAGAAATAAAAATATGTCATGGACTGGAAAAATATTTAGATTAAGGATTTGTGATCGGAAATTTTATCGGAGTGAAAGTTAGATCGCGTGTGGGACCCGTGTGACCGAAGTCACTTGGCCCCACCTCCCTTTTCTTCCTTCTTCCTTCTCTTTTCTCCTCCCTCCCCGCGCGCTCACAGTGAAGAAAGAAGCCAAATACACCATTTTCTTCCTATTTCACCATTTCTTCGTTTCTCCACCGAATCGCTTGATTTTGGTGTTGAAATCTATCGTAAACAACCTCCCAAAGCCATTGGTAGTACTTAGAAGCTTTGAATCCATCTCTTTGGCCACGTTTTAAGCAAAGTCAGATCCGACCCATTGGAGGTTTTTGAGATTTCTTGGAGTTTTGAGTTTCAAATGGTTTAGTGAAGCCTTGGTGGTGATCATACTACCCATTGTAAGTATATTTGTGGTCTTTTGATAGTTGAATTCTTAGATCTATGAATATGTGTTCAAATCTTTGATTTTAGATGTGTGATGATAGAGAGCCCAAATGCAAAAATGCTATTAGATGAAAAGGCCTTAGAATCATGTTTGTAAGCTAGAAATGCTATGTTAAATTTTGGTGAAAAATCTAGGTTTTTAACTTAGAGAATTTTGAGGAATTTTGATGAAAAATGAGTTTTTGTGTAATTGGGATTTGATGACTGTTGTAGGGTGCCTCACACGGTTGGAATTGTGAAAAGTTGAATTGGAGCATACGTTTGGAACGGAGTGCTAAGTGTTAAGGTAAACTCTTGGAACTTGGGTTTAATCCCTAGTGAGCTCCACCACACCTAGAGGAAGGTTGTGGTTGGATTATGTAGTGATGACATGATGTGTTTGTGTGCTTGTATGCATATTGCTTGTAGTGTGTGAAATTGTGTGGTCACTGATCAGTTGACAAGTGGAGTTTGGTCATCCGCTGGATTCATCTTTGTGAGAATGCCAGTCGGGTATTGCCGTGGAGTCGACTCTGGGAGCGGCGCCAGGATGATCCAAACGTGGGACGTCCGCCGGATAGGGCTCATGAGGAGATCCGGTTGGGTATAGCCATGGAGTCTTCTCAACCATGGGAGAGGCGCCAGGACGGTCTCGGGAGTTATATGATGGAGTCCTTGAACACGAATCCATGAGTGGATGTTCTTGGGTGCCTCCAGGAGGATGGTGATATTGTTTTACTTGCATGCCATATTATGTCATTTTGATACATTTTAGTGAGCCATGGAGTGGAGAGAGCCTCTAGCTCCATTGGTTTACTGAGATATATCCGTATATCTCACCCCGTGTTTGGGGGACCACATTCCAGGTCACTATGAGCCGGGAGGAGCTTCGGGCAAGAAGCCCGTGTAGTGGACGTTGGATGGGCATGCGGTGCATTGGATTGCATGGCTTTTTGGAGGAGTTTATGGAGTGCACATAGCATACCATTAGTATTTTGAGACTTAGGTCATGAACATATTGCATGATGTTATTTTCCATGCTTTTGTTAGTGTTCATGGTCATATGCTAAGTCTTGATATGTTTTATTATTCATGGCTTGGATAACTGTATATTTTGAGTGAGCATGGGACTTGTCCATTGCCACATTCATAGCCTTGAAGTCTTGATGTGTAATGATGTAAAAATGGTCCATATGTACATGTAAATGGCCATTATTTGAGAATGATGTAATTGATGTTAAACTTAAGGAAAATGCATGATGGAAGGGCCTAGAGCCAACATTAGGACATGATTATGTGTTATGTGGAGTACCAAGGGGTTAGGGATGGATTACACACCCTTTTTGGGACTCAAAACAGCTGTAATCTGTCATTTTACTGCATAGTAATCGATTACCCAAGCATGGTAATCGATTACCATGCAACGCTACGAAGAATTAGCTACTGTCTGCAC
>JAVKPL010003027.1:0-19127 GCA_032173675.1 Gastrolobium villosum
TCCATCTTTTCAGATATGGTGGAGAAAGGTCTAGAGGTATTTATGGATGATTTCTCTGTTTTTGGTTCTAGTTTTGATTTTTGTTTGAACAATTTATCCAAAGTTTTGAAAAGATGCAATGAGACAAATCTGGTTTTAAATTGGGAAAAGTGCCATTTTATGGTAACTGAAGGTATAGTGCTGGGACACAAAATTTCTAAGGCAGGGATTGAAGTAGATAAAGCAAAATTAATGTTGATTGAACAACTTCCCATCCCTGTAAATGTAAATGCTGTTAGGAGTTTTCTAGGACATGCAGGTTTTTACAGGCGATTCATCAAAGATTTTTCCAAGATTGCTAAACCATTAAGCCAACTCTTGGTGAAAGATTCAGAATTTCTATTTGATGATGCTTGTTTAAGGGCCTTCCATGTACTGAAAGAAAAGCTTACTACAGCTCCAGTGCTTACAGCTCCCGATTGGAACCTTCCATTTGAACTCATGTGTGATGCCAGTGCATATGCAATTGGTGCAGTCCTTGGTCAGCGTAAGGAAAAGTTATTACATGTCATTTACTATGCTAGCAAAGTATTGAATGATGCACAAATTAATTATGCAACAACTGAGAAAGAAATGTTAGCAGTGGTTTATGCATTGGATAAATTTAGACCTTATCTGTTAGGATCTAAAATTGTTGTTTTTACTGACCATGCTGCTATTAAGTATTTGATGACTAAGCAGGATGCAAAACCAAGGTTGTTAAGGTGGATGCTACTTTTTCAAGAATTTGATTTGGAAATTCGGGACAAAATTGGAGTGGAAAATAAAGTGGCTGATCATCTCTCTAGAATTCAGGCAAAAGAACTACAAGATAGTTCAGAAAAAGAAATCAATGATTATTTCCCTGATGAGAAGGTGATGGCAGTTTTTGTTCCTCCATGGTTCGCAGATGTTGCCAACTATAAAGTGGTAAGAGAATTGCCTCCCAACCTTACAAGACAACAACAAAAGAAGTTTCTGCGAGATGTGAAGCGGTATTTCTGGGAGGATCCACATCTATATTTCCAATGTGCCGATGGGATCCTTCGCAGATGTGTTCCGGAGTTTGAGGTAGGCCAGATCTTATGGCATTGCCATTCTTCAAATTATGGAGGACATTTTGGGGGCAATAGAACCGCACAAAAAGTTTTGCAAAGCGGTTACTACTGGCCAACACTTTTCAAGGATGCAAGAGATTGTGTGGAAAAATGTGACAAATGTCAAAGGACAGGAAATCTCTCACGAAAAGATGAGATGCCCTTGAATAATATTTTAGAAGTGGAATTATTTGATGTTTGGGGCATTGATTTTATGGGTCCATTTCCGTCCTCTTATTCTAACCAATATATCCTTGTGGCTGTAGATTATGTATCTAAGTGGGTAGAAGCTGTTGCTCTTCCCACTAATGATGCTAAGGTAGTGGTGAATTTTCTAAGGAAGAATATTTTTACAAGGTTTGGAGTACCTCGAGCTATCATTAGTGATGGGGGTACTCATTTTTGTAACAGACAATTTGAGAGTTTGTTGGACAAATATGGAGTGAGGCACAGGATAGCCACACCATATCATCCTCAAACTAGTGGGCAGGTGGAGGTCTCTAATAGAGAAATAAAAAGAATCCTAGAAAAGACAGTGGGGAATTCTAGGAAAGATTGGGCCAAAAAGCTTGATGATGCACTGTGGGCATACAGGACTGCATTCAAAACTCCAATAGGCATGTCACCCTATCAATTGGTATATGGCAAACCTTGCCATTTACCAGTGGAGTTAGAACACAAAGCCTTGTGGGCCACAAGGTTCTTAAATTTTGAACTATCAGGAGCTCAAAAGAAGAGAATATTGCAGCTAAATGAGCTGGATGAGTTCAGAAGAACTGCCTATGAGAGTGCACAAATTTATAAAGAAAAGACGAAGCAGTGGCATGATAGCAGGATCAAACAGAAAGAGTTTACACCTGGCCAACAGGTATTACTGTACAATTCTAGATTGAAATTGTTTCCGGGAAAACTTAAATCTCGTTGGTCTGGTCCCTTTGTAGTGAAGAATGTATTTCCATATGGCACCATTGAAATCTCTCCCCTGAATGATGAGAGATCTTTTAAAGTAAATGGAAATCGGTTAAAAATTTACTTTGGGGAACCAGTGAATAGAGAGATAACTTCTGTCTCTTTGACTTCACCTGATTAAACATGGTTCCAGTCAGGCTCGTGACGTTAAACAAGCGCTTCCTGGAGGCAACCAGTGGATATATTTCATCTTAAAAAAAAAAAAAAAAAAAAAAAAAAAAAAAAAACGAAGGGTCCGCGCTTAGAGCGCGATAACCGCGCCCAGAGCGCGGGGGAAGCTAAAAAGGCAGAGGGCACCGCGCTGAGAGCGCGAGTACCGCGCCATCAGCGCGGGGGAAGACGAAGAGGCAGTGCTGACCGCGCTGAGGGCGCGGGATCCGCGCCATCAGCGCGGGAAGCCCAAAATTGGCAGAAGAACCCGCGCTCACAGCGCGGGAGTGGCGCTGTGAGCGCGGGTAGCGCGAACAGGTTTTTAAAAAGGGGAAACCCTAAAAGTTTCCCCATTTTTTCCTTCTCTCTCTCTCTCTCTCAACTCAGCCGCCACCCTCCCCTCCCCTTTCCTCTTCTTCTTCTTCCCTTTTCCTCTCTTCCTCTCATCTTCATCATATTCCTTCCCCACACCCTTCTTTCCCCACCATTGTAGGATTAAGGTTACATTTTTCTCCTCTCCTCTTCATCATATCTGTGTGGTACATTCACTTCGTGAAAATGGCAGGAGACAAGGTAGGCCTACATTATTTTATTTTTGTTCAAGTTGCCATGTTATTGTTGCTGCTATGATGTTGGATGAGTGAATGGTTCATATTTGATAGAATAGTTAAGCCACGAATTTTCATCTCTATGCACAATGTATGCTAGGATGCACTACATGCTTGTCACATATGTGAAAACGAATAAAATGCATGTTCCAGAATTATATGTATGTTAGTGTTGCCAAAATGCATGCTCCAGTTTCTGGCAATTTCATTGTTCATATTCATACTATGATGATCGTACTGGCATGACAGTTTGCATGATTAATGGTATGTACGATAATGGCATGTTAGGGCACTATGGTTTGCATAATATAAATCTGGGAATTGACATTGCATTACTGATATTCTGGTATCCATATTGGTGTGCTATCCGTGGTGAAACTTTTCTGAGTGCAGGAAAAAAAGGGCCGCTAAGAAAACACCAGGTACAGCTGGCACCAAAAGGCAAAGAGTCCCTGCTCTGATTGATTTTGACGCCCACCGGTTTTTATCTCCAGCAAACCAAGACCGGTACCACAACTGGTTTCTGAAAAAGAAGATTATACCAGAACGAAGAATCAGCAGTTTTCTGGATGATGACTGTCCCGTCGTCCTGACGATTGAACGCAGGAAATGGCAAAAGTTGATTCAACTTCCACAGCTAAGCTGCAGCACCATTTTGAGAGAGTTCTGTGCCAATGCTGACAAGGACACAGTAGACCGGACACGAAAGACCTGGGTCAGAGGAAAAGAAGTTTCTTTTACCGCTTTCCAGATTGAGAGGTTGCTGAACACCTCATGGGAAGCAACCCAGTCCTGTTTTTTTACTGATACCTTTCAGAGGATGCAGCCGGTTGACGGTTTGTATAGAGAAGAAATGCCGACTTTGGCTACCACAATCCGGGAAGGAATCGCCCAACCCCGAGCTGCATGGAAGCCCAAGCAAGGCCAGCCAGCCGTGCCAGAAAAATTGGATCGGCTTGATCTCAATGAAGAGGCCATTTTCTGGCACTCATTCATCAACTCAACCATCATGGCTTCAACAAATCTCAGTGATGTTAATGTCGAAAGGGCAGTCCTGCTGTATACTCTGCTGGGAAATCACAACCTCCATATTGGGGCTATTCTGTCTGATAGGATAGCTCACATGATTACTCATGGTCGGCTGGATTTTAGTCTGGCTCATTGCTCACTCATTGAGCAGCTATGCATTAGGGCAGGGGTAGAGATCCCAGATGATGAGCCCAGGGATGTCAAGCCCAAAGCAGAACTAACACAGCGTGTTTATAATGAAATGCAGAAGGAGTCCCGTCGACAAGCAATCTGGAAAGCATCTGGCGGTGCTGTTCCACCACCTGCCCCAGTATCTGCACCATCCACATCTACTGATTCTGAGATGCTCCAACAGTTGCTGGTTCAGAACAATTATATGATGAGCATGTTGGAGCGACTATGCCTGGATAGGGGAATTGACACGGCTGGATTAATGGGTCAAGTTCCCCCTGCTGCACAAGCAGGCCCATCTATGCCTTCCAACACTGAAGATGATGACATTCTGGGCGACTTTGCAGATGATGAATTTATGGATGGCTTTTGATCTTGTTCCTCCATTTCCATTTACTGCATTTTGTTTTAAATTTCTTGGAACAATTTAGTTTTATATTTTGTTTTTAAGTTCGAACACAGTTCAGGTTGATGGCACTTTATATTGGGGTTCTAAATTCTTCCATATTATGCTTTGGATATTAACAACTCTGTGTGTCCTACATCTGGCAGCTTAAGCTATGTCTTAGATTAGTTTGTTGCTGAGGACAACAACATTCAAATCTGGGAATTATGGCATACATGCTGCATGCAAGATTGCAAGATTGATAAATATGGTGGAACCACACCATGAAAAAAGAAGTCTTGTATTGAAAAGGAAATTCTCAGGTTCAGTTATGTTTGATTAAATTCTGGATATACAAATTGCTAGCATGATATTGTATAGCCAAATTTTGTCAACTAGTATGTCTGAATTGCTAAGCTTGAATGGTTAATAAATGCCTAAATGATTAGTTTGGAAATCTAGTTTAACATCATAGCTAGTAAGTTTTTGGGCCCAAACACTGAATTTATTTTGAGAGATATCACTGTGATAGCATTCTAGAACTTGCTTTGTTTCTCTGAAATACATGCATAGATTGAAATGATGAAGGCAGATTTTCTTTTGCAGCTACAGCCAAATAAATCACCTATGTGAATTCTTTCAATATTAACCCTCTGGGCCTGAACCTTTTGTTTATAAACCCTTGTTGAGTAGACATATTCTACCTTAAAAAGAGGTTGAATCCCAGATATGTAGAAAGAAATTAAGGTGAGCTCCACAGAGGTCAAAATAAAGAAGGTGACTGAATTGTGTCTTTAAAAAGGAAAAGAAAAAGGTGAATAAAAGGAAATATGGCGGAAGGAATTCCCGAAATTCTGTGGGAACATTAGTGGAGCAAAACAAATGAGTTGAATGTGTTAAATGAAAAAAATATCAAATTTTCAATCTCATTGTTACTTGAGCTACTATCCAGAAAAATTCCACCCTTTAGCCTGGCCAAGTTATAACCTGTGGTATCCTTTTGATCAATTTTGCATGTATTAATGTTCCTCATCTTTAGGTAATTTAGAATATGAGCAAGTTTTATGATAATGTTGTTACAGTGATAGCTGGAGTGATTGTCATTCCCCCAAACACTTGAGTATTGAGTGTTATTTGATTATCTGGGTGAGGGATGTGCAAATTAGATTCTAATCTTTTCATGAAAGGCATTATTAATTCTTCACATGGATTCAAGCATACTTAGTAAGATGATCTGTTGGCTGTACAGTGTTATGTTGGATTAATCTGTTTCCTGGATTTAGTCTTATACATTGCTAGGGACAGCAAAGTTCAAATCTGGGAATTATTTGATATGCGGTCAGCATATAGGAAATTACAAGGCAAAAGAGGAAGAAAATGACTCGATCAGTGCAAGAAAAGCAGGAAAAAAAGAGTAAAAATATCCAAAGTCTGAATATCAAAGAAGATGAACAAAAGGAGGCAAAAATATGTCAAAAAGACCTAGGTTCCCACGCTCTCAGCGCGGGATTGGCGCTGCGAGCGCGGGAAAGGAAAATTTGGCAGAAGCTCCCGCGCTGAGAGCGCGAGATCCGCGCCATCAGCGCGGGAGGTGAAAAATTGGCAGAAACTCCCACGCCCTGAGCGCGGGAGTGGCGCTCTGAGCGTGGGAGGCGCGAAAGTGTGAAGATTCAAATGTGCAAATTAGGTCAGAATCCCTCTTATAAAAGAAGGCTCAACCTTTGAAGGAGGGATCTCAGAATACACATCACAAGACCTAGAGGAGGCGTTCTTCGTGTTCATCACTCTGTTCTTGTGTTCTTCTTTATTTTCTTTTTCCAGTTTATGTTGAAATCAGATCAGCGATCATGATGTTGATTGGCTAGATCTATTTCTGTAGTCAGGGGCATGATCCCTTTGTAAACAATTGCTACAAGGATTGAATCATTCTATGTATTGAATTAATATATTTCATCTTTTATCTTGAGCGTATTGATATTATTTCTATTAGATCTGATCAACCTAATAGGAAATGATATTCTGGGGATCAGGATTCACAATAGGGATGTTGGAATACTGATCCTGAAAGGAGATAAAGATGACTCTCCATGCATGTTCTAGGGATAGACTTGTATGGATTGCAGTCGTGGGATTTATCTACATAATGCTTATTTTCAGGCGGAATTACTAAGGGATTAGGGTTCCAATTGAAGTAAAGGGTTAGATCGCCAAGGGATTGGGATCTAACTAATTATTTCTAAAAGATGATAATTTGTCTGAGTTGTTAATTTCAATAGGTTTTATGAATCAATCCGAAGTAAAATTGAGAAACAATTGGTGAATGTACCCTGGCTACAGTCTTTCTCATCACTTTTTCTACAAAAACATTTCATCTATTTTAAAGTCTTTTTCAGAAAAATACAAAAACAAAGCTTTCACTTTTATTGTTATTTAATTTAAATTACAATTATTTGTCAACAACCAATCGATTTATCTAACTTAAGAGGACTGGTTATAGTAGTAATTGTTCATCAATCCCTGTGGAGACGATACTTACTTATCACTTTATTACTTGGAACGATCGGTGCACTTGCCGAGATCGCAACAGTTACATATTATCTTCTAGGTTTATTATTCCTAATGTTATTTTCTATGTTAATACTCCAGTTATTATTTTCATATTATTAATATTCTTTGAGAGATGATATTTTCTGCTAAAACGACTGGATTGATTATAGTTTGAAAACCCCAATATTATTGAGATTTATATCACATGTGTTTATGTTTATGCTAACCTTTCCAGAAAATAAAGATGCTTAGTATGTGTATTCTCGGGGAGGGACGAATCTTGATTTGTATTTCCGGGTTAAAAAGATTTTCATTGACACTAGTAGTTGTGCTGATATTATCCTATGGGATGCTTTTAAGAGGATGAATCTTGATGAGTAGGATCTCAAACCAAGTAAGACTATACTGATAGCCTTTAATGGAGATAATACCCCCTAAAGGATACATAGGTCTCATATTAACTCTGGGAGCTAAAGAGGTGTTTAAGTCAGAAAGGGTATGATTCGTTGTAGCCGACTTTCCCTCTACATACAATATAATTTTAGGAAAACTAACTCTTCATAAGTGGGATATGCTACTTTCTACTAAGCATCAAAAGTTGAAGATGATGAGGAATAAAAATGAAGTTATCACTATCGAAGGAGATCAAAAGAGTCTCGAAAATGCTACTTTGAAGCTGTCAAAGATGATGAAGGAGAACATTTATTGCCACCCCAGATTCGTCCAGGAGATAAAGTCGGAAAGCAAGAAATCACTTGTCATCCGAGTAAGCCAGTCAACATGGTTGAATTGGATATGAGGGAAGAGGTTATCATCCAAGACCTAAACCGGATGGTGAACTGGAAGATCTTATTTTAGGCAGTAAGCCTGGACAATTTATCAAAATTGGTAAAACTATGTACTCGGATGTTAAAGCTGGTTAATAGAGTTTTTGAAGGAGAACAAAGATGTTTTTGTATGGAAGTCACCCGAGACTCTTGGGGATTGATTCTAAATTTTGTTGTCATAAGTTGGCAATATATCTTGGATCAACCCCGATTGAACAAAAAAAGGAAGCTGGGACGTGAAAGAAGTCAGGTGAACATTTAAAAGAGCTTCTGGATGTCGGGTTCATATGAGAGATTAAATATACTACATGGCTAGCCAATTTAGTTATAGTGAAAAAACCAAATAGGAAATGGGAGGTGTGTACGGATTGCATTGATCTTAATAAAGTGTGTCCTAAAGATTCATATCAAATGCCCAATATAGATTAGCTTGTGAATAACTCATCCGGGTTCCAGTTGTTATCCTTTATGGATGCATATTCCAGCTATAATTAGATTCTGATGTATCCAGAAGATTAAGAGAAGACGACTTTCATTGCTGAAAAGGCTAATTGGTGTTATAATGTAATACCTTTTGGGTTGAAAAAATTAGGGGCCACATAACAGAGGATGAAGAACCGAGTATTTGAATATCAATTCAGCAAGAATATAGAGGTTTATATAGATGACATGATCACCAAGTCAATAGATCCTGCAAGCCATGTTCAGGATTTGAACCAAACGTTCGAGAAGTTAAGAGCTCATCGCATCCGGTTAGACCTTGTTAAATGTTCGTTCAGAGTTCCGGTAGGAAAGTTCTTGGGCTTTATGTTAACCCACAGGGGGATTCAAGCAAACCCGGACAAATGCAATGATGTGTTAGACATGAAAGCTCCTAGAAACAAAAAAAGAAGTTCAGCAGTTAACAGGTAGATTAGCCACTTTGACTATATTCTTGCCGAAGTCGGTTGAAAACGCGCTCATATTCTTTAAGTTGTTAAAGAAATAAGTTGAACATGGATGGAACTCGGATTGTGAAGTTGCATTTGGAAAAATGAAGAGATGTTTAGTAGCAGCATCAGTTCTATCAAAATCGGAATTAGGAAAAGTCCTGATATTATATTTGGCTGCTAGAGAAGAAGCGATAAATGTTGTGCTGGTGAAAGAAACAAATAAAGGCCAAGAACCTATATATTTTGTTAGAAGGGCTCTTCAGGGTCCTGAACTGAGATACCAAAGATTAGAAAAAGTGGCATTTGTCTTACTTACCATAGTAAGAAGGCTTTGACTATACTTCCAAGGACATCAAGTTATCGTCAGAACTAACCAACCACTACCACAGGTATTTCATTAGCCAGATTTGGCTGGAAGGATGACTAACTGAGAAATTGAGCTCTATGAATAAGATATCACTTATGAAGCTCAGCATGACAATAAATCTCAAGCATTGGCCTACTTCATAATGGAACTTACTCCAGCCAATGGAGGAAACAATGAAAATGATGACATATGGAGAGTTTATGTCGATGGTTCAACAAATAATAAAGGAAGTGGAGTTGGAATCATAATAGAAAGTCTAGAAGGGGTTTCAATTGAACACTCCTTACATTTGAACTTTCCAACTTTAAATAATCAAGCAGAATATGGAGCCTTGATAGCCGGGTTGATGCAAGTAAAGGAGCTTGGAGCCAAGAGAATGATAGTCTTCACTGATTCCTAGCTTGTCACTCCATAAATTGATGGGAAATATTAGGTTAAGGGACCTCTGCTAATAAATTACTTAAGTAGAGTGAAGGAAATTATAGCTGAATTTGACGAAGTCATAATTGCTCATATTCCTTGAGGAGAGAATAGTATAGCTGATATTTTATCCAAATGAGCAAGTACAAAGAACACAGGTAATCATTGAATCGTGGTTCAGCAGAGCATAGCTGAGCCGAGTTATGTGATGTTTATTGCATCATCAGAAGATTGGAGGCAACCAATCGTTGCTTATCTATAAAGAGGAATATTACCAGAGGATTCGACTAAGCCCAAAAAGTTAATCTGAGATGCAACTATGTATACAGTGATAAAGGATAAGTTATATATAAAAGGTTTGCATTCTCCAATGTTGAAGTGCTTGAACCCGAAGAAGTAGGGTATATTTTGGCCGAGATACATGAAAGAATTAATGGTCAACACACGAATGCCAAAGCCAGGGCTCGATAAGCCCTTCGAGCAGGGTATTGACAAACTATAGAGATTGATGCAAAAAATTATGTCAAGAAATGCAATAGTTGCCAAGAGCATACCAGGATGATACTTTCTCCTCCTGAAGAATTAAAATATATCTTGGCTCCATGGTCTTTCTATAAATGGGAGATGGATTTTCTGGGACCATTTAAGGCGAAGGGCAGATAAAATGGTTGATTGTAGCTGTTGACTATTTCATAAAATGGACTACTATTACCTTGGCTAAAGTTCAAAGATTTTTTAAAAGATATATCATTTCCAGATTTGGAATTCCAGCCGAGATAGTAATAGATAATAGAACCCAGTTTACTGATAAGAGGTTCTAAGAGTTGATGATTGATTTCAAGATTCAATATCGCTTCCCATCTGTTGAAATTCCTCAATCAAATGGGCAGGCTTAAGCTGCTAATAAAATAATTGTGGATGAACTTAAAAAATGGATGGAAGATGATAAAGCAAGTTGGGTTCAACAACTATATTTTGTCTTGTAGGGATACAGAACAAGCATTCAGACAGAACTAGAGAGACTCTATTTAAACTTACATATGGATGTGAGACTATGATCCCAGTTGAAATAGGAGAGCCATCTTTGAGGATAATGAAGACTCTTACAGAAAAAAAAAAAAATAATAACGAAGCTTTGACAGTGGAGTTAGATCTAATAGATGAAGTCAGAGCCATGACACATTGCCGAGATGTGGGATCCAAGCAATTGATAGTAGCTAGATATAATAGAAAAGTAAGACCAATATCATTTGAAAAATATGACTTGGTACTTCTAAGAGCAGAAATTGGTAACAAGAATGCTAGAGATGGAAAGTTGGCAGCAAATTAGAAACCCTTACCGAGTAAGAGAGAAACTCAATAAAGAAGCTTACATCCTGGAAACTTTGGAAAAACTTCCCAAGAGGTCACCCATCCCACCAAAGAAAAGTCTATCAAAAGACATGGAAAACGGATAAACTGGAGGTGTATTATAGTTAAGATCTGAGTTTCATGGAGAGACTATTTTGAATATTTTTTTCAATTTTTAGGCGAATTATTTTTGCTTTGGTAGGGATTATCTAAAGTCGACTATATCGACAAAATCATGTAATCAATATTTTTAATTTGAATAAATGAGAAAATTTTCACTGAAATTTATCCTTATAATTGTGATAATTCAATAAACAGATCCGAGATAAAGATATAATTTGTTATAATGACACTGATCAAGCCGCAATATTCAAAGTTTATGGTCATTGAACCAAACTCGAACATGTGACAGTATTACCTTTACTTGAGATAAAATCTTGGTAATGAAACCCAGATTATAGATTGAAAGGGTCGATATTTACCTTCGCAAATAGGAACTTTGCAAAAAGATGCTAGGTTAAAATAAAGGAATGTCATAGAAATTAATACCAGACAAATAAAAGCGCGAAATCCGTATGATATAGATTGACTATGGTCAAGTCAGCGATAGCACTTAGAGTTCATATCCAAGTTAATAGATATAATATAATAAATCTGAAATGATTTGAAAAGCTTGATACTATATCCGAGTTAGTAAAGAAGCATAAAAATTTAGGCAAGAAAGAGCATTTATCATATTAAAGATTTAATTAAATCTTTGACTAAAAAAGATGACCAAATTCAAAAATGTTGGCGGTAATATAGTGCATGCAAATTTCAGAAAATATTAGAAATAAAAAAGAAAACCGGAAAAGAACTTGGCAATATTCATTACACCGTAAAAGGGCTTCAAAACCCCAAAGCAAGAATTACAGAAATAAATCGGCATCCCAACCCTTCATTCATTTGGCTTCTTGATTTGATCCAATATCACACTGTTCACCTCGGCTGCAACTTGCTTATTAGCACACTCCTCTTCTCTTTCACTTTGATCCCCATCTAGCTGGGTTACAAAGTCACCTATAGGAGATAGAGGGGGAGGGATTAATTGCCCTTTGCTGCGATAGGCCAGATGATGCAGTCCATCAGTGTTGAGCTTAAAGCCAGGGTTGAGATGCTTAATCTGATTCAAAGTATTGTTGAAAGAGCCTGGAACAGATTTCTCAAGCTCGACACGATATCGTGAAACCTCGACATGATAATGAGAAACGTTGGCTTTAGCCTCTTTCAATTTTGCCTCAATATCTTCCAATATCAATTTGAAGGACTTCATATTTTCAATATTGTTAGCATGAGTCATTTAAAGAGAAATAAACTCAGAGATAGTTATTTTAAAATCCTCCGGGAGAAGCTCTTTGTAAGTTTTGGCTTTCTCCTCTCTGGTAGCCGTCATCTAAGAGTAAGCCTTGCTATACTTCGTTTGCAAAGAAATATAAGGCCTCATTAAAGAAGCTGTTTTAATGGAGTTCAATTCAATCTCTTCCAACTCCTTAATCTCGGCATCAGAGGGAGGCTTGGGATCATAAAAGCGAGTTAGAGGTCGAAGAACATTGTGAAGATCACTGGTAACTCCAACATCCTAGATGGCACTTTGAGAAATCCCACAAGGAAGAGAAGGAGGAGGACGAGTTTGAGATGCAGCTTCTAGGGTTTGAGAAGAAAGCACCAGCAGAAGAAGCCAAGATACCCTTCGAATTGTCAGTCGGAGTCCTTTTGGATATAACCCCAATAGTGTTCTTTTTGGCTTTGGGGTCAGGGGTCTTACACTTCCACGATGGTGGGTCGGTGGCCGCGATTTTTTTTCCATGGCCTAAGGCAAGTAGGAAACTCGGTTTCTTTGTTGACTGCTCCTCCATATCTGTAACTGCAAAATCAATAACGATAGAATCATATAAGAAATGAGATCTTGTTGTTACAAGTGTCAAATAAATAAATAGTAGAGAAATCATACTCATTTCCATATCTAACTTGGCTTGAGATTTGAAAATGAAGGATGCTACACTAACATAACATGCTTCCGCACATATGCAAGCATCGAGACAGTCGTGTTAACTTCAATATCTGAAAACTCCTTTCGTTGAAACTTTAATTGGAAGGAACAAAATTCTTGTTGAGATATATAGTCCCACATTTGTTGGATGAACAACTAATGTGGCCTTTATAAGGCCTTGGGCACTCCCACCCTTTAAGCTAGCTTTTGGGTGGTGTATCCTAATGTTCTTTACATGGTATCAGAGCCTCGCCGTCCCCCACTTTCTCTTGTGGACTCTCTTAGCACAGGTAGGTTGGGCCTGTTGCATCATCCACTCTTCAAGCCCAATGGGCTCTCGTGTGAAGGGGCGTGTTAAGATATATAGTCCCACATTAGTTGGATGAACAACTAATGTGGCATTTATAAGGCCTTGGGCACTCCCACCATTTGAGCTAGCTTTTGGGGTGGTGTATCCTAAGGTTCTTTACATGGTATCAGAGCCTCGCCATCCCCCACTTTCTCTTGTGGACTCTCTTATCACAGGTAGGTTGGGCCTGTAGCTTTTGGGGGGCGTGTTGAGATATATAGTCCCACATTAGTTTGATGATGTAAAGAACCTTGGGATACACCACCCCAAAAGCTAGCTTAAAGGGTGGAAGTTCCCAAGGCCTTATAAAGGCCACATTAGTTGTTCATCCAACTAATGTGGGACTATATATCTCAACAATTCTGATGGTCAGGAGGCTAATATTGTGGGAGTTTTCCCTCTACGTCTTCAGAGGATTATTTTTCGACTTGGGCAAGAACTTTAAAGTACTTATTTTTAAAGTTCTTAAAAGAGTTGGAATAAACATGGAAATTTTTTCTAGAGGGATGACCTCGAATATTAATCCAACCCATTCTTTCCGGAGGATCTCGATTGGTACGAGAAAATGGCTTGAATAAAAAAAGAAGAGTGCAATTGTGCAATGTAAAGTTAAATATGCACAAAAGAGCTCGAAAGCTTTGACAAAACCCCAACCACTGGGGTGAAGTTGGGTGGGAGAAATATAAAGGTGATTTAAGACGCATATTTGAAATTGGGATAAGGGAAACCGAAGACCGAGTTTTGTGATAAAATCTCAGTTAAAGAAGAAAAATGAAGGCTCATCCGAGTTTTTCCTAGAGCAAACCGGTTCATTTTCCTGGGGAAGAATAATATCATAATCTTCCAGCCTGCCGACATTAAGCTCGACTACATCCTCCGCACTAATCTCGGATAAGTTATTTAATACTTTATATGTGACCCAAGGATATTGAGATATTAAAGCAGCTGGAGGACATTCAGAATTTGACTCAGCAGAGCGAGATTCCCCTATAATTTCTGAATGAGATGACCCCATAAATACCTAAAACAAGGAACGTCAAAATTAGAGAAAATGAATAGACATACCTTAATCAAAAGAGTTATTAGTTGAAGATTCATTAGTTGACAAACTTGAAGATTTACATGATATCGAAGTCGGATGATTAACATCAGCAGGAGCTAGGTCTGATCTCAGAATATTTCTGTAGCGATAGCTTGACAGAGTGGATTCAGCTAAATAGTCACAACCTCTTTCTATAAATTTATAACTTAAGAACACACACGAATAACATGGGTCACTTCGAGTATCCTTATTTGAAACTGGAGGTTTTTACATAATAATTGAAAGAATTCCTTCATCGGAGCTTTGATGTAGAACATGGCTCAATGAAGTTAATCTCGAATTTGGAATTTGGTGGGGAATTTGTTTGTTCAGGATTGATCGACCTCGGGTCCTATTACGGGGAAAGATTGAGTGTTTTGGTAAGTCGACCTCGACCCCGATTTCCAGAATTTTGAAATCCAAATCTTTTTCTAGAATTTCCTCCACGATATCCATGAAGCATTACTTCTCGTTTTTCTTCTTCAGTTCTGAGTATTTCCCAAAACCAATATCGAGGTCCAAGGGAGATCCTTTTGAGGAACTCTGCCTCATCCTGTTTATTATTCTCATCATGGACAACATGTTTGGGATTTTTCTTCCCTCTTATCTCTAACAGAAGTTGAGTATAACAGATACTTTAGTTCTTCAAAACAAATGGGGAAAGGTAATATGATATTTACCCAGAAATACTAGAAACACTATACAAGTTCTACGACATTTAATAGTTTCACAAAATATATCATAATGTGGAGAAAAAGCAAAAAATGCGACAAGGTTAAAAGGTGTGGAGTACACAAGAAGATAAGAATATTAAGAAACTTATAAACCCAATGAAATGACAGATGTGCCAAACAAGTGAGGGTTTGAGAATATGAACACCCTAAATATTCAGATACGACAATGGAAAAGGAAAGTTCAAAGAATAAATAGGGATACCTCAGTTGATAGGATGGAGAAAACTTTTTGGATGCGCTTCACAACAGACTTTATGTGTTGGAGAAGATGAAAGGAAATGCAAAGTGAAAGCCTCTCAGAAATTGCAAATGAGGAAGAAGGAAATAAAAAGGGGAAAATATGAAATGTGAAATGTAACTACTGGAGTTACGAATAACAAACGACAGGGGCATAAGCGTCAATTTACCCTAAAAGTAATGATGGATGAAATGATTCGTGCATTTAATGCACATGAAATGCAAAGACGGCGCACGTTGGCTACAACACGCTAGCAAAATCAAAGGTCACCACGTGTAAGGATCTCATCATTACTTGAAAAATATGAAGCCCTTATCTCAGATCAGATCCATGATCTTATAAACAAACGCAACCTAAATATGAGTAGTACATATTATTACATACTTAAGTAATACGTACTACCCGTAATACATAGTGTAATTGTAAGAATTTGTAAATTTTGAGTTTGTAAATATAATCATTCTCTTATATATATATATATATATAGGGAACATATATAGTTACCACAGAAAAGTATACCACTCTTATAACTAGGGGTGTAAATGAGCTGGGCTAGGATGGGCTTTGACCTTCTTGGCCCAAGCCTACGTAAAAAAAATTCAGCCTATCTAGCCTATTAAAGGCTTTATTTGTAGGCCAATCTCTGCCTTTTAAAAAAAATAAGAAAGCCTGACATGGCCTACAGGCCTTGTAGGCCTCCCAGTGTACATACTAAGTAAAGAAAATAATTGTATAGAGCAAAGAAAATTCCATTCATACATGCACTAGTACTTCTCATAAAAAAAATGACAAACAAGAAAAAATCAACATAATACCCTAGACGAAGCCGAGAGTGAGAAGCGCGGTGCACATAAAAATTATGATTGGTATTGGTACTTTGCCACATAAAATAAATATTATTATTTTATTATATTTTAATAAATTAAATATGCCAGCCTACAAGTCTTTAGGTCAGGCTTGACTAAATTGGCTTGTGGCCTATTTGTTAAAAGGCTTTCTTATAAGTCTAAGCCTACTCTACATTCTCTAAAAGGTCGGGTTAGGCCAGGCTCAATGTAGGCTGGGATGTATGCTGGGTTGGGCCGACCTGACCCATTTACACCCATACTTATAACCAACTTAATCATCGTTGATTTCCATCAATCTAACGATTATAATTTATTGGGAATTAATAATATTTATTGGGTCACACTTATTAATTAATTATTCATTTATAATAAATTATAACCGTTATATTGACGAAAATCAACGTTGATTAAATTGATTATAACAATGGTAAAAAAAAATTATTTTTTTGGTGATAAATATATCGGTGCCATATATATTCACTATTCATCAGTTATAAGAGGTGACTCTTCTTGTTTTGAATATCTTATAAAAATCGATATTTTTATTATGAATGACTCAGAGCGTTTCACATAATATCATATTACACGGTAAAACCGTAAAAGTGCTCAGTGTATGAATTACTAAAGCTGAAAAAAAAAAAATTTGAACAATGTATTTATTCTAGCATTTTATAAGAGTTATGTTGTAGGAACATTGTATGAATTACTAAAGCCGGTTTTTTTTTTTTTGCTGCAGACCCCACAAAATGTTGTGTGTGTAGGAAATTTTTTATGGTCATGTTAAATGATAGATGATAAACCTTTTATTCTACCCACTTATGTATGATTGATGCCAAATAAGTTTAATAAATTTCGCCATTTCCCACAAAAGAATATCTATTAAGGGTTACTCAATGAGAATATTCATTCCTAACCTATTATTATTGTAGAGACTTCATGGTCTTCTTTCTGTTATTTTTTATTCTTACCAAGCTTGATATAGACCAATTGTGTCATCAAGATCAGTAATAATACTCTACATTTTCAAGCTTTTTTCTATTACTTACGCAAGATTTATTATATACATATTTGAATTTTTATACACGAAATAGGTCAATTCTCATAAAAGAACTGACATGGTGTGATATTGGCATTAATATTTTAACGTATAAATAATATTACTTAATTATTTATGCGTTGTAATCACGGAAATAAAAGATTCAGAAGACCTGAAAATGAAGAAAATAATATTAAATGAGTTGCTTCTAATATTATACGTTGTTATTCAATATCTTTCATTGAAGGTGGAGGGAGTAGTTGACACCTTCAATGATGGGTTTTCAAAATCTGTTTATTTAAGGGTATAGCTTTTTTCTTTATTTATTTAATTTGAAGAAAGATCTTAGTAAATCATGTCATGTAGCATGCGATATATATTATTTTTTTATTTTTTTATGATGTGATACTTCATGAATAATCTTTAACTTTCTAGATGTTCAATGGAGGATTGAAAGTTTTAGGTTTAGAATAAGAAATGAATCGGTGGAAATAATTGAGTTTATATAAAAAAAAAAAAAAATGGTTTTTCTTAATGTCGTACAAGGTTTCTACTTTCTAGTCTCAATCGAAGCAAGACTTGTTGGATACCAAATTCAATGAATTCATAAATTTTTTACGTATGTATATATATTTTCTTAAATAAAGCAATTCAATATATATATATATATATATATATGGGTTTGTGTTTATCATTTTAAATTATATAAGTTCTGTCATTTTAGGAGAGAGATAGACATAGAAAAATGAAAATCATAGGAGAGAAAAAGTGAATGTTTTTTTTTAATTTAAAATTTAAATAATTTTTTTCTGTGTTTGTCTCTCTCCTAAAAGGACATAGTGTTATGTCATTTAAAATGACAAACACTTTTCCCTATATATATATATATATATATATATATATATATATATATGGGTTTTATAATTCTCATGTAACATGAGAATTGAAATCTCATGTTATAGAGATAAAAAACATGTGGGACCCATATGTTGGAAAAAATTATATGTAGGACCCACATCAGTACGAAAATCGAAGGGTGTGTAGGAAGATTGCAATTCTCATGTTAAATGAGATTTATAAAACCCTATATATATATATACATATATATATATATAGGTTCATTTTTTTTGCAGTTACTGCAGATAAGTTATCTCAGTAAACCCAATACGACGTCGTTTTGGGATGGAAGTCATGATATTTTTATAATTTTAATTTTTTTGAGGGTTATAATAGTCTTTATATTTATAATTTTTTAAAATTTTAATACCAAAACGACGTCGTTTTAGAAATAAATGCAGATAACTTATCTGCTGCAGAAACATTTTTTCATATATATATATATATATACATATATATAAAAGTTAAATTTATATTTATTCTTTCTGGTACAAATTTACCAATTTATATTTACTTTTTTTTAATTTAATTTTTTCAATTGTTGATCCTTTCCTCCCTCCTTAAGTTTCAATCTACCAATGCTTCACATAATAGCTATTCTTCTTTTCCGGCCTACTTTATTAAGTATTAGTGCTTAGCGCTGTCATCATAAAGAAAAATTTCAAAGTATTATATAAACCACTCCACCGATTAAGATTTCATTAAAAATTAATTTAATTTTATTTAGAATTATTTTTTTAATAAATTGAATGTAATATTTTTAAACTTAAGTCTGCGTATTATATTTTTAATATATTGAATGTAATATTCTCAGAATACATGAAATTTCTTGACCGGAAGCTTCTTAGTCGCAACTACCTGGAATCTTTTAGCATTAATAATTTAATACCTTTTTATATTAAGTTGGAATAAAAAAAAATAAGATTTTAATGTTGTTTTAATAAATTATAAATATTTATTTAAGAGACAATTGAAAAATAATACTAAAATAGATTAGTTCATCTCCACAAATGGAAGTCCAAGTCATATGTGCATCTAGGAAATA
>JAVKPL010003028.1:0-18842 GCA_032173675.1 Gastrolobium villosum
TAGAGGCCACAAATGATGGGGGTGATACCCTTCAGTAACCCAAATGTCTCTCTCCCCGGTGGGCACAACTATAAACACAGTTGCTCAGAAGGAGAAGGATGAAGACGAAGAAGATAAGAAATAAAGGAAGAATCTTGGGTTTTGAAATTGTCTTTGACGTAGGGGGTGATGCTTCAGTGTTGTATATAAACAAAATGCAGTGTCTGAAACTGTGAAGAGAAAAATATCATGTGAATTTTCACAATCAATTTTCCATTTGAATTTTGTATTTAATATGAGCTAATTATGTCCTATTAAATACAAAATGCAATCAGCTTCTATTAAATTCAAAAGGCAATCAGCTCCTATTAAATTCAAAACGCAATCAGCTCCATTTTGATAAAAAAAAAATTATAAAAAATTGATGACGAACCCAACGAGGTTAGTCAAGTGATTAAGAAAATATAATCTCAATCTCTGTTTCATATAAAAAAATATTTATCCGTACTATCAATAGCCAGCAAAAGACAAGGTTTGTAACTAGTTGAAGTTAGTGCATCAATTGAAAACCTTGAGAATCTCTGTTGTACGTTACGTGATTTTCTTTTGGTACATGTGTAGCAGAAAAAGGAAAGTAAAGGAAAGTAATGGACATAGTCCAGAGATTGCGTTTTGTATTTAATATTCACAATCAGTTTTCCATTTGAATTTTGTATTTAATAGGAGCTCATTGCGTCCTATTAAATACAAAATGCAATCAGCTCCTATTAAATTCAAAACATAAGTTGAAAACTGATTGAATTTTGAATTTAAGTTTTGAATATAATATAATAGGAACTGATAGCGTTTTGAATTTAATAGGAGCTGATTGGATTTTGTATTTAATAGGACGCAATCAACTCCTATTAAATACAAAATTCAAATGGAAAAATGATTGTGAATATAATATGACGCAATCAACTCCTATTATATACACATCACAATTAACTCCTATTACATTAAATTCAAATAACCTCCAATACCGTGTTTGTCTCATTCAATCAATGATTCCACGCTTATTTGGGATATTTAATCGATTAAATATAAATTTTAATCGATTAAATCAATTAAGAGGGAGATTTAAATCAATTAAGAGGTTGACTTGAAGAATTAAATCTTCAACTTAATCGATTAAATCTCTCTTAATTGATTTAATCAATTAAAATTTATATTTAATCGATTAAATATCCCAAATGAGCGTGGAAGCATTGATTGAATGAGACAAACACGGTATTGGAGGTTATTTGAATTTAATGTAATAGGAGTTAATTGCGATTTGTATTTAATAGGAGCTGATTGCGTCTTATTATATTCACAATCATTTTTTCATTTGAATTTTGTATTTAATAAGAGTTGATTGCTTCCTATTAATACAAAATGCAATCAGCTCCTATTAAATTCAAAACGCAATCAGTTCCTATTATATTATATTCAAAATTCAATCATTTTTCTATTTGTGTTTTGAATTTAATAGGAGCTGATTGCATTTTGTATTAATAGGACGCAATCAGCTCTCATTAAATACAAAATTCAAATGGAAAACTGTCTGTGAATTTTAAATACAAATCTCTTGACTGTGTCCATTACTTTCCTTTTTCTGCTACACATGTACCAAAAGAAAATCACATAAAGTACAACAGAGATTCTCAAGGTTTTCTATTGATGCACTAACTTCAACTAGTTACAAACCTTGTCTTTTGCTGGCTATTGATAGTACGGATAAAATATTTATTTTATATGAAACAGAGATTGAGATTATATTTTCTTAATCACTTGACTAACCTCGTTGGGTTCGGCATCAATTTTTTATAATTTTTTTTATCAAAATGGAGCTGATTGCATTTTGAATTTAATAGGAGCTGATTGCGTTTTGAATTTAATAGGAGCTGATTGCATTTTGTATTTAATAGGACGTGATTAGCTCCTATTAAATACAAAATTCAAATGAAAAACTGATTGTGAAAATTCACATGACATTTTTCTCTTCACAGTTTCAGACACTGCATTTTGTTTATATACAAAACTGAAGCATCACCCCCTACATCAAAGACAATTTCAAAACCCAAGATTCTTCCTTTATTTCTTATCTTCTTCTTCATCCTTCTCCTTCTGAGCAACTGTGTTTATAGTTATGCCCACCGGGGAGAGAGACATTTAGGTTACTGAAGGGTATCACCCCCACCATTTGTGGCCTCTAATTTTGTCCTTAGCTAACCCCACAATCATGCCATCAGGTGCTAAGAAGAGGGAAACTGCCAAGAAAAAGAAGGAACAACAAGAAACCAACGCCAACCCTTTAACCAACAACCCCCATGGTACTGTCCCATGATATTATGCAGAACTTTATGCATGCAAATGTTTATCCTTTTCGAATATGATTACTTTTTGGTGTCTTTGGTCAATTTGGGTAGATGGGTATCTACTCATTGTTCTTGTTTTGCATTTAATCTTGTTGGGACTTTTTTTTGGGAATATGCTTCTTGCATGGCTTTATCATTCAAAAAGATTAGATTTTATTTTACTATGTAACTTAGAAAATTTTAATGATTGATTGTGTTTGGGGTAGTTGGGGCCGGTACATTTGTTCGGTTGGTTGATTGATAATGGTATTGAAATTGATTGATTCAATGACAAATGTAAGGAAATGATGAGTTGAAGTCCCAAGATGAGAAAGGAAATGATGGAGTTGAGGGTGGTTCACCGACATATCGTGACCACGATCATTCATTCAATGAAGGGAATGAAGAGATGGAAAGCAAAGACCAATTTTCTGCTTAATCATCTGCTAATGTTGCCAAATCATTGGAAGAACTCCATAGTGATATTAAGATTCATGAAGCCGAAGGTGGAAAGGAAGGTGTTGCGAACTCGGCAAGTGTACCAATCGTTCCAAGTAATAAAGTGATAAGTAGAGTATCGTTCTCCACGAGGATTGAGGCACCGAAGTAATTATAAATATTCCTCTCTTGTTGGATTAACAAAAATGGTTTGAGAATAATTGTGATTTGGGAAATAAATGAAAACAATTTAAGAAAATGAAAATGATTAAAAAGTTCGTTTAGAAACTCAAGAATAAAGATTTAAGGTTAAAAAAAATAATTGAGAAAATATTGCGGTAAGAGAAACAAACACCTTTCTGATCCCCACCTTGTAATCTATGTCAACGTTTATATTAAATTTACCCATTGATCAAAAAATTCATCATCTTTAAATTGACTGGTTAAGCCCTAATCCCTTAATGACATTAATCTTATTAACCCTTATTAGAACCCTAATCCCTTAGTGATCCCTTTTTAGGTTAAACGTTAAAATCGATGAATCTTTAACGTTTGCGATTCATGTATCCTATCCCTAGTGCATACATGAACAGTTACCTTCCTTTCTATCAGGAATTAGAATCCCAATATCCCTATTGTGCACCATAACCCTCCCAATCCCATTAGAGTGATCAAATCTAAAAGAATTTAAGAGATGAAGAGCAAAGGAAAATAAATTGAATTGGATAAACGAATGTAAAGCTAAAACAAATTACTAGGGGTTCACATTAAGGGTTGTGACCCTCACCATAATAAAAAGAGATCTAGCCAACCATAGCCATGACTGATCTCGAAAAATAAAAAATAAATTGAAAAGAAAAAGAAGAAAAACTAGAAGAACTCGAAGAACACGAAGAACCTCGAAGAACTTCGAAGAACTCGAAGAACTTCGAATTCTCCACTGAAGAAATCTGAATGGAGTGGTATTCTGAATTGTGTGGAACAGAATTTTCATGGAATGGTGGAGAGGACCCCTTTATATAGCCATATGGTGCCTCGAGTCTTCCGAAAATGCCCTTGTTATGTTTTAATAGCCATAGAATAGAAACCGTAGAAACCTCCAGCCATAAAAACAAAACTGCTAAAAAATGGCTAAATCTTAATTTTACGTTTTTCATCATAATTGCAAAATTCAAGGACAGCATTTATGACGCCCACGCTATCAGTGCCAAATCCATGATCTGGTCATAACTCCTGAATTTATTTTGATTAATTTTCCATTTTCCACAATTCAAGGACAACATTTATGATGCCCACACTATTAGCGCCAAATCATTTCCTTGTTTTTTTTTTCAAATTTCGAATTTCTTAACCTTTTAACCTATAAAAATATAAAATAATCAGTGAAAGTGTATATGAACATGGATTATTAATAATTCATTAAAAATAATAATCTTTATTACTGAATTACTGTCAAACCCTTATTCTTTTTACTCTGAAATATCTATATGCGAAGGCAAATCAGAAGGTCGTGTTGTGATAGATGTGGATTTAAAATATGAGGAGAGTTGTGAGAGCAAAGATGCAAATGTTGTGCACGTTGAGTCTGCCGAGGAATTAGATTATGGGAATGTGATGCTCACCGGCAAGTATACCGATCGCACAAGTAATAAAGTGATAAATAAATTTCGTCTCCACAGGGATTAGGATCAAATATCAATTAAACTTTCTCTTAAAGAATGGAAGTATTCAAATAGGGTTTGTGACCAATATTGTCAATTTGATGGAAATGAGAACTGAAAATAAAGACTTATTTTTGGGATTTTTATATGATCAAGAAAATAATGCCCACCATCATGGTGGGGCCACAAGAGAGAGGAGCAACTAGAACTAGGATCTTATCTCACTGAGCTTATCATAAGCCCAACTCCAACAGCAAAATACGTATGCTCCAATAAACTCTCAAGTACCAAATCCTCTAGGCAAACCTAGAGCAGGAATCATTTACATCATTAATACTCAATCACTTAATGATTCCACATTTCATTCTTAAATGCCAATAATATGCCCATTACAAGTCTAGAACAATTATTACATAATTACGTATTTTAGTGCCTTATTACAAGCAACTTAAATCTTCAATCACTTACATAACTTAGAATCATATGCAAGGCTCACTTAGGTAACTTAAATTATTTTCAAATTATCCAAGCCATATATATACTTATTATAAGTTATTAAGGGTTCCCATAAGCCCACTTAGCCTAATTATGACTTTACAGTTTTCCCACAGCGGTACATGCTTCTGTTTTCTAGTCACTATGCGCAACCCACTTGTTATAAAATTATCATCTTTTAGTATGTTAATCTAGACTCAATTAAATTTCCAACAAGGTATCACATGCCTCATTTGGAGTTTTCTAGCTCCGGTTATCACCGTTTGAAGTTGGAAAAACAAAGCTGCCTGCCAACTCTAAACCAAGCCCTAAACATACTTTACCATTTCTACGATTCTGGAAAATCTATTAAATCAATTGCTCTCAAATTGTTATGCAGACAACTAGACACCTTCAGCTTTAATTTGAAAATTTATGAGCCTAATTTGAGTAAGAACTGAGGGAGAAACAATTCTTGGAAGTTTCAGCCATGTACAGTCCCTGCACATGGCCTCCCAGGGCAGTCTCCACTCAATCAAACCTACAGAATGCTATACATCTTCAGATGGTACCAAATTTTGACACCACATAGCTAACATCTCAAGCTTCAAAATAATATAAGGCACATACATATAGGATCTCTGTGGAGTGAGATATGCTCTCCCCAAATTAGCCTAAAAACTGGTCATTTAACCCTAAGTGTGTTTAATTATTATTTGAATTCTCATGTTACATGAGAATTCAATTCTCATGTTGTGACTCAACTAGCGGTGGGTCCCACATTTATTAAAAAGATCAAAAAGAAAAGAAAAGTTTTGCACGCAAATTGAAGGGTCACAACATGAGAATTGAATTCTCTTGCAACATGAGAAAATATTTCCCCATATATATATATATATATATATATATATTACAATATTTATACTACTATAAATAAATATTTTTAAAAAATTCTAAAATGACTTCATTATAAAATCAAAGAATTTTTGTAATTATATTATATTAGTCTTAATAAAAAAAAGCTTTATTATTTTTTATAGGAAAAATAATAAAATTTTAATATATTTTTTCTGAAAATAAAATTATATTTTGGATTTTCCAAACCACGTAATATATATATTTTAATATATATTAGGATTTAATATTTCATCTATTGTAAAAAATAAAGGGTATGTTTGATTGTGTTTTGGTTTTTTTTTCTTAAAACTGTTTTGTAAAATAGTTATGGAAACGGTTATTTTATATATTTTTATTTTTATTTTTGAAAGTTAAAAATCAAAACAGAAAATAAAAACAACTCATACATGTTCTCTAAATTTGATTTTTTTTTAAAATAGTTATAGTTTTCAAAATATTTTTTACAAAACAGTTCTTACCAAACGAGTTTTTTTAGTTTTTTTTTGTTCTGAAAACTAAAAAACTATTTTCTAAAACAGAAATCAAAAAGAGCCAAAATAACCCCTTACCCTTATAAAAAACCATATGAGATGATATCAAAGAAAAAGAAAAAGAGAAAATATGAATCGAGATAATCTTAATATTTTATAGTACCCTATATTTCAAGGCAAAATTGAAATAGCATGATACAAACCCACCTAATATCCCATTAGAGCCACGTTCACGTAAACCACCAGGCTATCTAACTGATTATGTGCTCCATCAACATAGCAGTTGAAGACTTGTAACAACACTCCCGTTTTCTATATGTCTAGCAAGCACCTTGTATGGTTTAGTGGGTAGTTATTCTCCATAATTTATTTTACCGTTTCTGCATAAGTTGTAACTTCTATTTATCATTTAGTGGGTAGTTATCCTCTGTATCATTTAGTGAGTAGTTATTTTCCATGATTTATTTTACCGTTTCTGCATCAGTTGTAACTGCTATTTAAAGACCACCATGAATGAAAGAAGGCAGACTGTTACTGTTCATTAATTTCCCTTTTACGTTTTAAGCTTATCCTTTAAGCTGAAAAGGATTCTATCATTTTGGTGCTCTCCATTGAGATTACTCCCCTTCCTCTCTTGCTAGCCACATGGCAGAGGGTACACGATTTCGTAAACTTGAGGAAACTCAAGAAAATCAATCATCCCAAATCCACCGTTTATTTGAAAACACCAACCAAGCACTAGCACATATCACCCAACTTCATGACTCTGCCACCAAAACAACTTCTCAAATCACTGACTTGACTGATCAATCTAACCAAGCAGTCCAACGTCTCAATGAAATTCAAACCACCCTTACCACACTCATGGGCCGCCTTGATCAATTAACCATCACTCCCCACACAACCCCAACACCTCCACCAAACTTCCCACCGGTTCTCCAACCACGATCTTTCAAGTTTGATTTCCCTCGCTTCAATGGCGATAATCCCTCAGGCTGGCTGTTCAAAGCACACCAATTTTTTGACTTTCACAACATACCACCACCACTACGCCTCCAAATTGCCTCCTTCCACATGGATGGTCCTGCCCTTTCCTGGTTCCAATGGATGCAAAACAACCAACCCTTCCCAACCTGGAATGACTTTACACTTGCACTTGACTCCCGTTTCGGTCCTTCTCCGTACACAGATTACATGGGGTCCCTTGCTAAACTCCAGCAAACCACCACTGCCTCGACCAAACACAAGCCTGTCCCCTTCTCTACCACCTGGAATTCGCCGTCTCACCCCCGAAGAAATGAAAACACGTCGCGAGCAAAACCTTTGCTTTAATTGTGATGAAAAGTTCACTCGCGGTCACAAATGCAAAAACCCATCTTCCCCACTCCTCCTCAATGACAGCCAACCCGATCCCCAACCTGATCCCTCCACCTTGGACCTCGATCCTGATATCATAGACCCCAACTCCACTGAAATTCCAGATATTTCCCTCCATGCCTTCTCTGGCCAAGACACACCACGCACACTTCGCCTGACGGGAACCCTCAAATGCACTACTGTCCAAGTCTTGGTTGATGGTGGCTCAACACATAACTTCATCCAACAGCGCCTAGCCCAACACCTCCATCTCCCAATTGACACCTCTCATTCCTTCAATGTTACTGTCGGCAACGGTGAAAAACTACATTGCTCCGGCCTCTGCCTATCCGTCCCCATTCACCTTGCCAACCATTCTTTTACCATCGATCTATTTGTCCTTCCCCTGCATGGCGCTGACATAGTCCTTGGTGCTCAATGGTTACGTCAACTAAGCCCTGTGACCTTTGACTACCGTCTTCTTACCCTCACCTTTACACTTAATTCAGAAACTGTTACACTCCATGGTTCCACAAACACTTCCTCAGCCCAAATCTGTTCCCCAACCATAAGACGCCAACTTGCTACTGCCTCTATTGCCTCCCTCTACCACCTAGACATTGAACCAACCACCACATCCCCTGCTACAACCATCCTTGATCATGATATTGAAAATGTTCTCAACCCCTTCAACCACCTCTTCAACCCACCAAATAGCTTACCCCCATGCCGACCACAAGACCACCGTATAGCCTTATCACCTGGAGCGAAACCAATCAATGTCAAACCTTACCGTTATCCCTTCTTTCAAAAACAGGAAATCGAGCGTCAGGTTTGTCAGATGCTCGGTGATGGACTCATCCAATCTAGTTTGAGCCCATTTAGTTCTCCTGTTCTTCTGGTTCGCAAAAAAGATGGCACATGGCGTTTTTGTGTTGACTTTCGAGCGCTCAATGCTATCACCGTTCGTGATCGTTTTCCAATACCAACCATTGATGAGCTTTTTGATGAACTCCGAGGATCTCGATTCTTTACCAAATTGGACCTTCGTTCTGGTTTTCACCAAATACGAATGCACCCAGATTCCATCCCGGCCACCGCTTTTCGTACCCACGAAGGCCACTATGAGTTCAAAGTCATGCCATTTGGCCTTTGCAATGCACCTTCCACCTTCCAGGCAACTATGAACTCTATCTTTTCTCCCTTCTTACGACGCTTTGTGCTTGTCTTCTTTGATGATATTTTGATATACAGCCCGAGTTGGGAGACTCACCTTCTTCACCTCCATGAGGTCTTCACCACCTTGCATCACAATTCTCTCCATGTGAAACTCTCAAAGTGTTCCTTTGGCCAACCTTCCATCCAATATCTCGGCCATGTTGTGTCCGCCGCAGGCATATCAGTTGACCCCACCAAAATCCAAACCATTCTTGATTGGCCCACTCCTAAAAATGTCACACAGCTCCGTTCTTTCTTGGGCTTGGCGGGCTACTACCGCCGGTTCATCAAAGGATATGCTTCTATTGCCGCTCCTTTAACTTCATTACTGACCACAAATGCCTTTGTCTGGGGCCGACCCCAAGATGTTTCATTCTCTACCCTCAAGGCGGCGTTGTCCAGTACCCCAGTGTTACAGCTACCAGATTTTACAGCACCCTTTTGCCTTGAAACTGATGCTTCTGGAGAAGCAATGGGTGCCGTTTTGTCCCAACATGGTCATCCCTTGGCTTATTATAGCAAGATGTTTACCCCGCGGATTCGCTCTTCCTCAACTTATGTCCGCGAGCTCTGCGCCATCACCGAAGCTGTCCACAAATGGCGTCATTATCTCCTTGGTCGTGAGTTCATCATCAAAACGGATCACTATAGCCTACAACATCTCCTAAAGCAATCCATCCACACACCCGAACAAGAACGTTGGCTATATAAGCTCCTTGGGTTCCAATACCGTATTGTATACACACCTGGCAAATCCAACATGGCAGCAGACGCCTTGTCTCGGTGTCCTCATCCATCTTTACATGTTCTATCTGTCCCTATCCCTGCATTGGCCAAACGCATCCAACAAGCTCTCCAAACTGACCCCACCTCCTTATCCATTATAGCTGCAAAGCACAAGAGTCCAGGTACATATCCTAATTTTCGACTAACTAATGATCTACTGTTCTTTCGAAATAGGTTGTACCTTCCCTCCACATCCACTATTTGCAAAGAAATGTTTGCTGCGCATCACCAAAGCCCCGTTGGAGGTCATTCTGGATTTTACAGAACACTTAGACGTCTTACTCAAGCTTTTTACTGGCACAATATGAAGAAGGACATTAAGCAGTGGGTACGTGATTGCATTGTTTGTCAACAGACCAAATATTCAACAGCTTCTCCTCATGGTCTCCTACAACCACTTCCCGTTCCGGATCGTGTTTGGGACGACATCACAATGGACTTTATCGTCGGGCTACCACCGTCCCATGGCAAGACTTGCATCATGGTCGTTGTGGACCGTCTCTCCAAATACGCCCACTTCATTCCCCTCCCTACTCACTTCACAGCTCAATCAACAGCTTCAACATTCATTCATTATGTTGCCAAGTTACATGGGATTCCCAAGAGTATCACCACTGACCGTGGGTCTATCTTCCTTAGCTCCTTTTGGCAGGAGCTCTTCACACAACAAGGCACTAAATTGCAAGTCAGCACGGCCTACCATCCACAAACCGATGGCCAGACCGAGGTAGTCAACCGATGCCTTGAGCAGTACCTCCGCAGCTTTACCATGGACAATCCCACAGCCTGGTACACATTTCTCCATTGGGCTGAATATTGGTACAATACTACCTACCATTCTTCAGCAAAAATGACACCCTTTGAAGCTCTCTATGGCCGCCCCCCTCCATCCATTCCAGATTACATTTCCGGTGGCACTCGCGATGCACAGGTTGATCGTCTTTTACAAGATAGAGACATTCTCCTGCGCACACTGAAAGACAACTTGGCTCGCGCCCAACAACGCATGAAAGCGTTTGCAGACAAAAAGCGCACAGATAGACAGTTCAATATTGGTGATTGGGCCTTGGTCAAATTACATTCTTATCGCCAACAATCATTGGCCAAACGTCACTCCTCTAAGCTTTCACGATGCTACTATGGACCGTTTCAAGTCCTGTCCAAGGTGGGCCCTGTTGCTTATAAATTGTCCCTTCCAGACACATCCAAGATTCATCCTATTTTTCACATCTCCTTGCTCAAACCCTTTTTCGGAGACCCACAACAGGTCACCTTCCCTGCACTCCCAGATGCTGACCTTGAGAACCTTGGGGACAAGGTTCGTTCTGATGATGGGAGGGATGATACAAACCCACCTAATATCCCATTAGAGCCACGTTCACGTAAACCACCAGGCTATCTAACTGATTATGTGCTCCATCAACATAGCAGTTGAAGACTTGTAACAGCACTCCCGTTTTCTATATGTCTAGCAAGCACCTTGTATGGTTTAGTGGGTAGTTATTCTCCATAATTTATTTTACCGTTTCTGCATAAGTTGTAACTTCTATTTATCATTTAGTGGGTAGTTATCCTCTGTATCATTTAGTGAGTAGTTATTTTCCATGATTTATTTTACCGTTTCTGCATCAGTTGTAACTGCTATTTAAAGACCATCATGAATGAAAGAAGGCAGACTGTTACTGTTCATTAATTTCCCTTTTATGTTTTAAGCTTATCCTTTAAGCTGAAAAGGATTCTATCATAGCACTCAGATATGTAGTACAACAGTTGTATCATCGAAACAAAATAGAGAGAGATTGGAATGAAGGTAGCTCCCATCGTAGTGTTTGTGTTCAGAGACACAGAGGGATTCACCTCTGCCATCTCAGAAGCTCTCCACCCTAACCCTTCCTCCTCCTTCTCCCGCCTGTAATTTTTCTTCTTCTTTTAATTGGTGTTTACTGAAGGAGGGTATTCAACTTTGATGGTTTTTACTTTTTTTCTTTTGTTGCAGAGAGGACTCATTTGAGTTCCCCTTGGAGGGTTATGGAATCAAGGACCTCAAAGCATCTGGCAACGTTTTTCACTATGTTGATATACCAGGATAAAATAGTTCTAAGGTTGTGGACTATACTGCAATGGACTATGGTACTATTGTTGGATAAAATAATGAATATAAATACCTGTGCTTAAGGACAGGAGATTGAGCCAATGAGTTTTTGGATGTTTGATTGTGTTCTTTTTTTTTTTTTTTTAAACTGTTTTATAAAATAGTTATGGAAATAGTTATTTTTTATAATTTTTTTCCTTTTGAAAGTTAAAAATAAAAACAGAAAATAAAAATAACTCAGATATGCTCTATAAATTTGATTTTAAAACAAACAAAAAACAGTTATAGTTTTCAAAATATATTTTACAAAACATGTCTTAACAAACAAGTTTTTTAGTTTTTTAGTTCTGAAAACTAAAAAATTGTTTTACAAAATAGAAATCAAGCAGAGACTTGGGCCTGTTTGATTGTGTTTTGGTTTTTTTGTTTTTAAAATTATTTTATATAATAATTATGGAGACAGTTGTTTTCTGTGTTTTTTCGTTTTGAAAGTTAAAAACCAAAACAGAAAACAAAAACAATTCAGACATGTTCTCTAAATTTGGTTCTAAAAATAAAAAAATAGTTATAATTTTTAAAACTTTTTTTACAAAACAGGCCTTACCAAACGAGTTTTATTTTTATTTTTTTGTTCTAAAAACTAAAAAACTATTTTTAAAAACAGTAATCAAACGGAGCCTTACACTTTTTCTCCCAATCAAGAGCTTTAGTTTTTTTTCCTTTCTAAAGATAGAGTTTAATATTTATGACTGAGTTATTCACTATCATATATTCTTCTGATTTTATTTGATACTCTCTTACTTGAGGGCATAGCTTTTTAGATCTTTGTTCAAGTTGTTTCTATGTTGCAGATGTAACACTTCAACTTATACGACTATGAAATCTAGTATTTTCTTTAAATTGGATTAATTTCTCGACTGTGATTGGCTTTCTGAAAATATTTGTAAGCTGCTCCTTGATTTTGTAAACTATTACACAATTTCACCTTTTATTAATGAGCCCTTGAATTAAATAATATCAAATTTCAATATGCTTTTTTTTGGTAATTGGGACATCATTATTTTAACCATCTTTCAATCTATGGCAAGAGTGGAAGTAATTTTTTAATAAAGACTCCATATTTTCTCTCTTTCTCATTTTACAAAAAACTAGCATTGTATTTCATTTCAAAATTAAGAATTCTAAATACCAACAGTGGTGGACTTATTTTCACAGACCCGTAGCTAGTTTCTCCTACTCATTGAAATGTATATTTATTTGTTACTATTATCTATTAATCATGGTGCTGATAGTTTGCTACTTGCAAGTTGCAATTCTTCTTCTCTGCTAATTCTGTCGTATTTTAAAGCTATTACTTTGAGCTAGTATGCAATTGCATAGATGTTAATGGTTAAACCCTTTCACATTAAGATTGAAGATAAATTCTTATCCTTACTCTTTAGTCTTCCTGCTAGACATAAATCTGATTCTGTGAAGAACTAGTATTACATTTCATTTCAAATTTAAAATACCTATTGGCAAGAGTGATGAATTATTCTTTTAGAGACCTACAACTATTTGCTATTGGCAAGAGTGATGAATTATTAGCATGTATATTGATTCGTTTGTTACAAATTATCTATTCTGGATGCTACTCACTTAGGCCCACCAGATGGGTCCAATCGCTTAAAGCCCATATCTAGAACCTTCTAGAGGGCACCCATGGCAAGCCATAGAGGCTCACCACTGGGGCATTCCCCCTCCTGCACAGCTTCTCCCGTACACTGACAGGAGTAGCATGTCTTGTCTAAAGACAAGACATAGCTTAGAACAGCAGAGGGAGGATCAATGGTCTTCCCCAAAAGATGACTTTCCTCTCTAAATACTCCCCTCACACTTCGAGGGGGATCTTCTTCTTCCCCACTCCCCTCATATGCTGTCATACACACACTCCCCCTTTGAGCACACACATGAGAAGCTCCACTAGTGCCTTGGTCTCTACCATGGTTACTATGGACACCCCTATATCAATATACTTCACCCTCACGGGAGACATCTATGTACCACCTTGAGTACACTATCCATTAATTTTGGTGCCAATGATTTGCTACTAGCAGTACTGCTTTTCTGATAGTTTTCTCTTTGGAGTTCCTACTCCGAGCAATTAGATTTAAATCATATTCATGGTTAAACTTCAACTTTACTGTTCTGCCTGTTGGCAGATGTGTCCAACGTAGGTTGGATGATTGATCTTGGATACGAGTGTTTCTCTCTAGATGCCTATAGATTAGGTATCTGGGAGGAACATGGATCAGTGACACTGACCTAGGCGTATGCCTTCAAGGTGTGTGTGTGTGATCTAGTGTTTCGGATCAGAGAAAATGTGTCCCTTACTGCTCTGCTTACCTGCCTTATATAGCCCGGCTCTAGGGTTTGGTGGAGGCGCAGTGTGGATTTTGGGCCGAGGTGCAGAGTGGGCCTATGTCTAGCCCATAACAGTTGCCCCCAGCTCGGTAGGCTGAGTTATCAGGATGCCGAGTTGCGTTGATCATCTGACCTGAGTCATCTCGGTTGTATAGCCGATATGAATTTATGAATTTACTTGCCAGTCTTCCATCTTGCGGTCATCCTCCACGTGTTTCAAGCCATCATGATGCGTATCGTTTGATTATCTTTGCGCCGTCTTGGCATTTAATGTGACTGCGACTGTACAGATATCAATCGTTTTGTCTTGTCAGGTGCTTTTTGCTTTTGCATTTACGCTTTTGCCCCTGCCTTTTCGTTTTCGCGGGTCATACCTCTTGAACTTCTCCCCTCTTCCTATTTCACTGACGCTTTCCCCCCTTTCTTCACCTTTCTGCTTCTTTCGTTACTCCATTTGCGATTTGCGACATTTGGTTGCGTTTCGAGGTTTTCTGGAAGCATCAACCTTCTCCGTTCGGTATTTTGGCGTTATTTGCTCTGTAGGTATGGGTTTCTTGACCTTTTTTATTTCCTTGCCTTCCATTACTGCTTTTCGCTTGCATTCCTATGTTTGTTGCTTTCTTTACCTCATTTAGTCTGCATTCGCATTCGTCCTCTTTACATTCGGTTTTCTTACTGTCGCTGGTTACGTTTGTTGCTCTTGTCTGGAAAAGTTCCCAGTATGGATAAGGGAATTCCTTATGAGTATAGGAGGGCAACTTGTCCTCGTGTTTTCGGCCGGAGTGACGAAATTTTGGCAGAGGAGGAAGCTAGAGCTACTGAGGAGGAGGTGACTCGAGGCCAAGGTGCCTCTTCTAGCCTTGGACGTCGGCCGCCGGCTTCTAGGCCCGAGCGTCGTCGTCGTGTTTCTGCCTCCGGACGTTGTCCACCAGTGGGATCTCGTCCCAGTGGTCGAGGGCGGTCTCGATCCTCGAGGCGAGGTCGGTCCTTGTTTTCTAACCGTGCCGCGGGCTGTACGCCCGCAAGCACCAACCTTTCCTTAGATGATAGACCTAGGTCTTCTTCCTTTCTCATCACTGGTCCCCGAGATCAAATTTCCTTGAATCCGCCCTCTGTTCAGCCCCTACTGTCGACTTCCCTTTCCCAGAATCCAAATCCATGCTTCAATTGCGTTCATCTCAGCGTGCAATTTATTGGGAATGGTAATGACTTCATGGCGAACCTAGTCTTAGGCAGTTGTTCTCACCATGCCGGACTTAGAACTTCAGTTCCCATGACCTCTTCAGATAGTTCTTCGAGCTCTTCACACTGTAGTTTATTTAACTCAGGTGCGTGTACTTTGCTTCTTTTGTTGTTTTTAATCCACCCATTTTGCTGTTCTAGGTTCTTATGGAGTCCCCTTATGCAGAACTCAACGTGGAGACTACCTCATCTAATCACGAGCTGGAAGCCGAGGTCGCAGTAGTTGAAGAAGGTTCTGCCCTAGTGGGTATCAGTCTGCGCCGGCAATTCCCCTGGGTGACCCAGGAAGTCCTTAGCTTTAGATCCTCCCTGACCACAGAGGAAATATCCGGGTTACCCATTGGCAACCCGATAGGTTTTAACACCTTCTGCCCAGCGGAAGATGAGCCAGTGTGTTCAGGTCGGAACCCGCAAGAGCCTCCCTTTTTCTTCTTTTACCGAGATTTGATCACAAAGATCGGTATTCGCTTTCCTTTTTCCCCCTTTATAATATGTCTTTTAAACCATTTTCTTCTAGCTCCCACTCAAATTCACCCTAATGGATGGGCATATATTGTTGCCTTCGAGCAACTCTGCGTATCCTTGTCCGTGAATTGTTCTGTTGCCCTGTTTATGTATTTTTTCAATATTTATACCCCGCGCTCCGGTTCTGAACCTCCCAAGTTGAAGGGTTGGGCCAGCATCCGGGGTCGCATTAGTAAGCCGTCTAGGAGATTGTTTTCTGTATACAGTGACTCCTTCAAAAACTTCAAAGGCGCGTACTTCAAGGTCGTGGCCGAGGCCGGTGAGAAGCCGTGGTTTGTTGGGGAAAAAGATGAGGGGAAATTCCCATTATATTGGTCCCACCAACATTATCTTCGTAAGTCGGCTGACTATAGGCTGCCCTTGTCTGCCGAGGAGAAGCTCAGTGTCAAGACCTTGCTAACCCATATCCGTACCCAGGGTCATATGAGTGCTGCGTCCTTGGTTGCTAAGTCCTATGTTGCAAGCGATCAGCCCAGTATG
This sequence comes from Gastrolobium villosum, assembly GCA_032173675.1. Classification (NCBI taxonomy): domain Eukaryota; kingdom Viridiplantae; phylum Streptophyta; class Magnoliopsida; order Fabales; family Fabaceae; genus Gastrolobium; species Gastrolobium villosum. Next base: position 16,421 of record JAVKPL010003028.1, read on the forward strand.
CTTTTCAACATTGTTTTTTTTTTCTTTTTCATTTACTTGTCGTTTTTATCTTGTTTTGGAGACTGATATTTCCTTGGTTATTCTGGTAACCTTGCTTCTTTTATTTGCCAGGTTTAACCATGAACCCCAACTCGGATGATGTGCCTGATTACTGCCGGGTTTTACGGGGCAAAGGTGTAGCCCGTCCCCCCCTCAAAGAAAACGAAGGTTGCTGCCCCTTCCCCAGGTGCAGGTTCGTCCAACCCCGAGCCCCACCATGGCACCTCCATCTTGGATCTGACCAATGATGGTGAGAACTGGTTGGATGGGGAACCAGAGGAGACCCCTCTTACTGCTGGTGGCACCACCCGGGCTGTGGTATCTGTTGCAAGGGGTAGCGCCCCACCCTCTCCCCTGCCTGCCGGCTTAAGGAGGGGTTCCCTATGGGAGATGGGGGTCACTGCCGAGCTGCGTGGCGTGACACGCGCTCCTCCCTCCTTCTATGGCTCTCCTGCTCCCTCGAAGGCCGAAGCGGACGAGCTGCAGAAAGCCGAGCAATATCTTTTCAAGGCGGCTTCCCTGATGAAACCGTACTCCCTCCTGCTCGAGAAGCATTCCGAAATTCTGTCCGAGAAGGATCTCATGCAGAGTCAGCTAGCCGAGCTAAGGCAGGAAAATCAAGTTCTGAAGTCTGATGTGGCCAAGCTCAGTCTTTCGGTAAAAAATTCTCAAGCCGACCTGAATGCTATCTCGGATTGCTGCGGTGTGGAGAGTGGCAAGGATGCCATACTAAGGTTTGTCAAAGCCAAGCTATCCATGCTGTCAAAGGCGGAGGCCGCGCACGAGGAGATGGCCTCTCAACTCAAACAGCTGAGGGCGCAGCAGGAAGAGTTGCAGGCTGATTATGATCAGAGCCAGACTGCACTTGAAAATGCTGTTGGTTCCGCTTTCAACAATGCGGTGAACCAAGTTAAATTTTTTAACCCTGAAGCGTCTCTCAACCTGGATCAGCTGGATTGCTATGGCTACATTAGCGGCGGAATTTTCCACTCTTCAGCCGAGGAGCCAACTGCAGCTGATGGGGAAGGTTTCGTCCCCGGCTTGGAGGAGGAAGGTCGGCAGCTGGATTCCGGCTCTCAGCCAAATTTGAGGGGGAATACCCCATAATTTGTAATCTGCCGTTGACATCCCGGCTTTATTTGTATAAACACTTTTTGGTCTAATTTGACATTAATTCAAAAATAGAATTAATTGTGTAGTTTATCTGTTTGAATTGCAACATCCGTCTCGTATGTTTCGAGTTTTGCTGTCGGGTTTTGAATTTAGCTGAGATAACGTGCGAGGGCGTCCCCTTAGCATAATTTCCCATTTTTCCATAAATGGGCCAAGGTTAGCACTCTCAACCCTGCCCTTTAGGCAAGGCGGGTTCAAACACCTGGGCCTATTTCTTTACTTCGCGTATTTGAACTTCCAATGGGTTCATCTAGCGCGGATTCAATTTATATTCGAACTCTTAACCAAGTGTTTTTTTACTTGGCGGGTTCGATTTTTTAACTCGGGTTAGAACGCTCGGCTCTGGCCTATTCGGCCGGCTGGGTTCCCATAACTCGGATTTTAATCTAGAATTTCAGAACTTCCCATTTAACATGGGCTTGTGAAGCTCGGATTCTAATTCAGAAATGAACGCTCAACCGAGTTTCTTTTTTTCAACGGCGGGTTCAATTTCTTGCAACGCTGGTTTCCAGACGTCGGAATGTGTATTCATTGCATAAATTATCAAAGTTGGAACACAACTTATAAATAATAGAAATGCGGAATTTATTGAATTACAAAGTCATAAAAGAAAACATCATTTTTGCATTGCGCAAGCAAGATATTTAAATTAACTGTAATACTTTTTCAACTTATCTGCATTCCATGTCCTCGCCACCTGCTTTCCTTTCAAAGTTTCTAGCACGTAAGCTCCTTTGGACAATTTATTTTTGACTCTGAAAGGTCCTTCCCATCTTGGGGCTAATTTTCCTTGTGACGCGTTTCGTCCCCCTATGTCCGCCCTGCGCAGGACTAACTCCCCTGCTTCAAATGACCGAGGTCGCACTTTTTTATTGAACCGGTTAGCCACCAGTTGCTTGGCCGCGTAGTTTCTGCAGTACGCCATAGTTCGGATTTCTTCTATTAGGTCAAGCTCAACCGCCACCTTATCATTATTATCCTTTTCTGTTTGTGTAAGAGTTTGAACTCTTCTCCAAGATGGTTCCCCTAGTTCCACTGGGATCATGGCCTCACATCCATATGTTAGTTTGAAGGGGGATTCGCCCACCGAGGTTTGAACCGTGGTTCTGTACCCCCAAAGCACGTAGTAGAGCTCTTCTACCCACTTACCTTTAGCGGATTGCTCCATACGTCGGCGTAAGCCTTCAACTATGACCTTGTTAGCTGCTTC